>OZ022597.1:11116137-11251137 GCA_963669155.1 Arbacia lixula
GATAGAATAGAGCTTTATAAAATACACCTCTCGGAGTGTGCATTAACTAGATCTTGCAATCTATGGAATTCCATACTTTATCTATGTATTTAAAATTGTTCACCTTGTAAAAATGTAAATCCATTTGTCTTAACTGACTGGGTAGAACAACAGATGTAGGAGTCATAAATACGTGTAGATCAAGATCTATGCTTTTCTCAGTAGACTCCAGACTCTAATAATAATGTGATTGCCCATAATATTCTCACTTCAAAATATCTGGTCTAGCTAGGCCCTAGATCTAGATTCTAGGTCTATATTGCAATCAGACAAGTACTGAATCATGTTAAGTTGTGTGCATATACTCAGCATGGATACTTTCCTCCAAGATCTAGGTGCGAAGACTTATTAGTCTATATTACTCAAGGGGGGGGGGGGGGGGCAACATTGTGCCCCCTACCAAATGGGCCATCTCTATATATCTATGTGCTCTGATCATTTTCCCTCAAACTTGGTGACTCTTCCGAAAATTTATTCATGAACATTTTAATGCCGCATTACCATGGATATGGAAACTACAAATTGACAGTCATGTTTATAAAGACAAAGGTCAAAATTGAAAATGATAAACTTCACATTTTGTGCATTCCATTAATTAACACCCGTTTTAATGATGTCCATGAATGTAATTAGTCTTAGAATTATGACGGTTTCGTCTTGTCTAGGGTTAAGTTAAGTTACTAGGTCTAGTGCTAGTTGTTACTTTTATTCAATTCAATTCAGAAATCATATCATAATGAGTCTAACTTTTTTAATAGAAGTAAAAAAATTGCTCTCTAACAGTAAAATGTTAACTTACTGTTAGTAGACTCTTCTAAGTTAAGACCGAGTCCTGTGGCTGTGACTAGAATAGAGTAATTTATGATTATGATTATGAATTTAATTTCTAATGACTATGATCTAGAACAAGAAGAAGATCTAGATCTACATGTACATATCTGGATCCGTTGAGGAATTGAGGCACCCTCACATCCAGTTTCAGACATGGTATTGCTGTGTAGAGCTGAATAATGCATACTCTACACGTACGTAGCAGCAGCGTAGCAAGCGCTATAGGTAGTAGTGCAATTCGCATGCATATCGCATATTCGCATATCGCGCGCAGATCAGACGTGGTCTTTATTCAAGACGCCAAGAAAATGCGAATTGACAGTTGTGACGCGTTAACATCACGGAAAAAAAAATCGCGACCCGGCCCGGCCCCTGCCCGATCACTGCATAGCACGGGAAGCGTGAGATGCAGATTAGAGAGCATGCAATATATGTGCCAACATCACACATGCAAAGCGCATCACACTGGGTGATACATGCGTCTTTATGCGAGCCAAGAGGTCAGTGTTGCGAGTTGGATCGATGGTGTGTAGATGTAGTAAAACTCTCCAAGCCAGCTCTCAAGCTGTGCCATGCTGCACGCGTGATCGCATACAATACACGTGTGAGACTGAAAGAGTATGAGAGTCCCCCCTCCCGGCCGAGATAGAGTATTGTTTATGTTTTTGGCACGAAGCTCGCTAGTGCGAATAGCGTAAAGAAAAAGATACTAGAGGAGCCAACACTATGTCTTAATTACGCCAAATGAAAAGACGACATGGAGCTGCAAAAATTACTAAATTATGTTGATTATTGGTAATTCCCGAAATGCCCCTTGTCACTAAGTTGATTGGTTTTTAATTCCTATTGAAAGTTAATTAAATGAAATGTGTGGCAGAATAATTCTCTCTCAAATGCTCTTATAGTTGAAAAATATTTTTAATAAGTCGCCTGGCCAGGCGACTTTTTAGATAATGCAAGAAATGCATAATAGATTACTTTTAAAAATCAAAGTAATTTTTGAATAGTTCTTGATAATATCCCTAATCAGTAATTATTTTAACAAAATAGGAATTGCACAATTTTGTATGAAAAATTGCTAAAACCAATAAGTCTATAGAGAATGCCCTCGAGTTGTCACAGGTCTTTTTGAATGATGACAGGGTTTTTACATTGTATTAGTGTATACATCTCGAAAATGGTGGAGTTATAATTATTCATTTATATCATAATGGTGCAGGTTTTGGTTACTAAGATAAAGTTTGACCAATACTCAATTTGCCTGACCTATATATAAGTAACGTGTATGTGTTTGTAGAGAAAAACGAATGTTTTCCGAATCTGTTTCGGAAAACAATCATCATTCTTGACATGAAGTTGTGTTTATTTTGTATGCCTTGTGTCTTTTGCATTATTAAAAAAAACTTCACAGTATTTGATACGTTTTTCAGGAGCTCAGGCAAATATGTTCATGCAGAAATAAAGAAGTATATAAGAAGAATATATAAGTAACTCAAGTCATGTGTATGTGTTTATAGAGAAAAACGAATGACGAATATATTTCGGAAAACAATCATCATTCTTGAAATGAAGTTGTGTTTATTTTGTATGCCTTGTGTCTTTGGCATTATTATAAAAAAAACTACACAGTATTTGATGTTTTTCAGGAGCTCAGGCAAATATGTTCATGCAGAAATAAAGAAGTATATAAGAAGAATATATAAGTATTAAGTAACTCAAGTCATGTGTATGTGTTTATAGAGAAAAACGAATGACTTGAATATATTTCGGAAAACAATCATCATTCTTGAAAGAAGTGGTGTTCATTTTGCATGCCTTGTGCCTTTGTCATTATTAAAAAAAATCACAGTATTTGATATGTTTTTCAGTAACTCAGGCAAATATGTTCATGCAGAAATAAAGAAGTATTTTTCCCCATCATACATATTATCACGATCCTGGATCCTTAATGCAGTTTGTTGCTAAACTACTAGCTACTGACTTGTATTGTGCATTTAACTTTGAGCATGCCTGTGAAGTGATTGAAAAAGCACATTGAAAGTATAACATTTTTAAAACAATTTTTTCATTTAATTCAGCCATATAGAAGAATATTACAGACTGCTCATGTTGTGCAAGTTGTGCAAGTATTAGACAGTTTATACTCATAACCATAGTCCACAAATAACACGTGTTTCCTCAAAACTAGTAGAAATTTAAATACTGGTGAGTGGTCTTGGTCTTGGTCTTGATCTCGTAATTTGGTGTTCTTGGTCTCGGACCTCTGTTCTTGATCTTGAACCAATTTTTGGGTTCTTGATCTTGGTCTCGGGGTGTTTGGTCTTGGTCTTGATCTTGGTCTCGGATGGTCTGGTCTTGACTACAACACTGGTAGTTTGTGTTACCAGACATAGTTATTAACAGACTGAGTTGTTTCCATGCACCTCACAGCCTTGTACCTAGGCTACATGATAATGTACACAAGACCTGTACTCAACTCGGCACCAATCTCAGGACAACTCGGCACAGCTCTGAAACCAGTGCCGCGTTAATTGTTTCAAGAAGAGCTACGTGCGGTAGATCATAATCGATATCAATTATCGATGTAACTATTCATAATATCCGTATTATCCGTAAGTTAGTCAGTTTTATACTCAATACAATTCTTTATTACGCCTAACGCGATGAGCGTACAGTCACTTCCTTGTCAATCGCTGTCTGTAACTGTATTGATATCATGGTTTTTTTTCTGTGTATTATGTATTGTAACGATTGTACGTAGTATTGATCAATAGCATTGTAAAACAGACATGATTATCCCCATTACCTAACAAGGTGACATAGGATCAATAAATTGTCATTGCCGTTTTAACAAAGAAGTTGTGTAATATAAATAACGTATGGCAACAACATACCAACAATATAAGCAGATTCACATGGTGGAATGTTCTTTCACTTCCTTCTCCGGAGCTGAATCGCTGTTGTCACGTCTGCGTTATAATGGGTGTTTCAATATCTATGGAATTTCCATTTGACTCTGTGAGTGGTACAATTGGCCGGAGGTTATTTATACCAGTAATAATCTTCTTATTTCAAGTATGAACGCGCTTATTCAGTCTTTGAGATACTGGGCCCTGCTTGGATTTAGACAATGGAGGGGAGGATAGGGGGGGGGGGGGGGGGGCACCAGAAAAGGATACCCGCTTTGTAGAAGAAAAAAAAAGAGGGAAGTGGACGAGCGCACCCATAATCTGTCTCAGTGTACGCGTGCAAAGATTTTTCCATCAGGGTAACATGTATTATACCGCTAGAGGGGAAATATATCTTGGTTTTCAACTCAATCCATAACATTTAATAGAAGGAATATTTCTCTTCTCTTATGACAACATTTCTTGAGATGTCATTGTGAGATATTGTGAAACATTTCTTGAGTCTGATTTTCATTTTTCAGAGAGGGGGCGAATTTATTCATTCGGGCATGACCGAGAGGTGCACTGCTGTTTTTAAAAATAAGTTTCCCACCTTTGAGGGAACAATATTCTATCATAATGATGACACGTTGGCCCCTTAGAAATGGCAAACTTACTATTACGCTTTTCATAAAATGTACGTTTACGAGGGGCACTCTTTATATAAAAAAAAAAATATATATATATATATATATATATATAAATACACCCATTAATTGAATTTTATAAAAATGCAAAATTAAAATGGTGAAAATAGTCATTTTCGAGTGAGCATACATGTATAAAAAATAAAAGAACAACCGACCGAGTTGCATTCCGAGACCGTAGATTCCTCGAGATGATGTGCCGAATTATATCAGGCAGAGCTTTAATGGTGTGGACTTGTACCGGTTCCACGCTAAGTTAGCCGACATAGATCAGTGGCTAACGTAACAGCTATACAGCGCGACACATGTTGTTACGTTTTGCGACGAAGCGGGAACGTTCTCACCCACGAACATAAGTTTCGACATATTTTTTGCAGTGAATAGGAGAAAGCAGAGTTGTGCAAAATGGCTTATAAAGGTCAAAAAGTGCAGAAGGTCATGGTCCAGCCTATTGTATCCTTTAAATCAATTTTGTCTACTTAATTTATATTTCTTTGTTTGAGTGATTGCGTGTCTTGTTGAACGGTGCAAGTTGTGAATAGAAACATGATTTGCAACGTGTGGGACAATGGTAGAAACGTTCAATTATATCACGAGTTTTCCAAACGAATGCGTAGCGCTATACCGCGTTAAATGGTCGTTTGGGGTCCAGTTTTAAAGGGAAGGATAAAAAGAGAGTTGCTTCAAGTAAAAATGGAAATAACATTTGAGCAGAAGAGCGCGTAGCCGAAGGCGTAGCCATGCCCATGTCTAACATGTCTAACTTCGTACTTCTAGACTTCGCATTGATGGATGTAAGATTTTTGGAAACAAGCTAGACCTAATCAATGTTAAGAGTATGATATAAAGAGATGTTTTCTGAAGTATATAAAATCTGCAACATCAGCTTGTGCTGGTCTGTCATAAAGAATAAAAAGTTACATATAAGTTTCTATAAGTTTGTAAAGACAAGACAAAGTAAAGATACAAGTAGTGAAGTACTTTACAAAGACAAAGACAAAGATACGAGTACTGGAAATTAGAAAACATGATTTCCTTGATGTTATTCAGACTGGTGTGCAATATAGTTTGAAGAGCTCCAAATATGTGAGGCATACCAACTAAATAATGGATGTAAAACTCCAATGTTTGAGGAAAGCTACAGTATGTACTATGTACATATATTTATCACCTAATGCATTCACACACTTTTCCTTGACGGCTTCTGTTTTCTTCCCCACTGACAGAACTTGATTTTCAGGTATCTTCAAAACGTAAGTGATTCAATTTTGTATGTTGTTGGGAATGTTACACAACAGAACTGTCTCTGCCTCATTGAACAAAGGGTGTCCCATTTGCAAACTTCCTAAAACTCAGCAGGAGTCTGCAGTATACTGCTGATACATGCACCTGTAGAGTTTGAGGACTTTTGCAAGCAACGTGTACGAAATCTCAGTCATAGTCATGCACCTCAGAAAATGTGAAAACTATCCTTGTTTACATTTGAAATGCCCTATTTTGTACCGGACATAGTCTATGATCGTAGTGACCCTGTACATGTAGGTGCGTGAAGGGAATAAATTAAATCAGAAAACCTTGTAGATGCATGATAACTTTGGGAAAAATATAGTGTGAAAATTTTTAGAACTTTTTCAACCTCGAGCTAACAAAAATTACACTGAAGAGATCATATAACATTGCAGTAAATTGTACTTTATACTTACCGATAGTGGCCTAAGGCTGAGCTATTGTGTGCTGCCCTAGAGTCTATACCATTTTGCTAATTGTTTACTTGAAAATAGCGTTGAGGTAAAGATATCTTTGCATAGAACTTCTCCCTTAAAAGTGCGGAAATGATACACAACTTATGTGTGGATTGCCTTCACGTTTCATTGCCATAATTGATTTTTGTTTGTCATTTGTTTTCATCAACAGAGATCACGAGTTCAAATCTGGCTGTATGACCAGTCAAATCTCAGGATCGAAGGACACATTATTGTGAGTTTAGTCTTTACCCTTACATTACTGGGCCTTGAAAAACCCATTGGCTTATTAGGCAAATTCATGTCAAAGGTAATGAGATAGTTGAGACAAAAACATACAGGTAACTTCAAATGGAAAAGATAAAGTTGCAACTGTGGCATGTTCTAATCAAATTGAGGAATAAGTTTGATAAACAAGTACTGTTAACAACTGTTAATGTAAATGTAAAAGGAATATATGAACAGCATATTTAGATTGTAGCGGGACACATTATTATGAGTTGAAGTTCAACTTTGGACATTCAGAAAATGTATAATTGTTGAGTCTGCCAAATTATAACACTGCTCTTTTTCTGTCTTTTGTTTCCACATATCAATATCGTAGTTTTGTTAGTATAATATGTTTAAAATAACTTAAAACAGCCAAAGGTGGAATAAACTTTGCTGTTTAACATTGTGATATATTGGGTCACTACCTTGTGATTTCCTATGCATTTTGCGATAATAGCAGACATCTTTGTATGCTAATACGATATATTCAGACTCTCAATTTGTTTTAATTTGAAGTAGTTATTTGACAATATTTTGCAGTAAAAATAAAAGATCTATTCCTGGGGCTACATGTACATTTGTTACATTTTTGTTACATTTTCCATGATATGAGGGTTTGTTTACCTTTTTAGACATGTTTTTCCCTTTTTTTTTCAGGGCTTTGACGAGTATATGAACGTAGTGCTTGATGATGCCGAGGAATACCACAGGAAAAACCAGACAAGAAAACCTTTGGGTAAGGACTAAGAAAAACGTGGATGGGAGGGGGGGGGGGGGGGGGTGCAATCATGATGGGAAATATTTAATATACTTCTGTGTGATTTCTTCCCAAAAAGTAAAAGAATAAAAGGGACTATACTGTACTGGGAAAACAAAGAAAATCTTCAAAAGGGTGATCTTCTTGCCAATTGTCTTGAATTCATGTATTGTCCATTGTAGAAGCTTGGTGAAACTGATTTGCCCTCAGATGATCCATATTTGGAGTAATTAGTGATTAAATCACAAATCATCAAAATGTGCGGTTCAATCATTTTAATCATTAATTATTCCAAATGTGGATTATTTGAGGGCAAATCACTTTCACCAAGTTTCTAAAATAGACAACACATGAATTTAAGACCATTGGCAAGAAGATTGCTCATGATCACCCTTTTGAAGTTTTTTTTTGTCTTCTCAGTACAGTATATTTTCTTTAAAGACACAATTCATACTTGTATTCCTTTTAAGAACCAAGCAGTCACCTGACTTGATCTTTAAATATATGGTACTTGCAAACAAATTTTGTAAAGAGGCAGAGCATAAGAAGTTGAAAGGAAATTGTGCAGTTACTCCAATCTCACTTAACATTTAAATTGAAACTGAAAGGCAAACTACAAAATACAACCATGTACACTGTAACTGCAAAACAATTGTAGCAACGAGAGGGTTGCCCAAAATTGTTTGTTTGTCTATCTGTAACATGAAAAGAGCTTTCAGTGATTACAAACACCCTGCTGAATTTTCAAACTTTGATCAGTATTCAAAGAAATGTAAACCACTGAAAATGAAATTTCCAAATTTCCAATTGGACAATATATTGCAACATCAATGTAAATCAAGAAATCCAAAATGATTAAGGGCTATTTTTCAGCAAAGGAAAAGAGCCCTATCAGCCCACCAGAACATAGGAGTTTACTTTTTGTTTACTTTTTTTATTGTGCTGTTTTTGGTATGTCACCAAGAGACATATGACTCTTTTTATTACAAATATAATTACAGATTTGCCAAGTAGTACTGATTTTCAGTATTTCATACTGAAATTTGAGAAGAATACTGAAGGTTTCATACAAAATAATGATTTCATAAGTTTCAGTTCATGGGTTCTATTGTCTTTATTTGAAAATACATATTTTTCCATCAAATGACTGATTTACAGCCTTTAGAATACTGAAATGTGCTGATTAACGTTAGCAGCCCTGTAATTAACTTTTTAGAATGTGCTTTAAATGTTTCTTTGATTGAACCAAGTACTTTGCAATGAAAGCAACATTTTTCAATAGATAATATAGATTTTGTACTTGTACTTGTCTCGAGGCATATTACGCATAATCAAAAGCACCCAAATTCAAATACATACAGGAGGAGGGGGCGGGCGGGGGAATCAAAATGATACCCTGCCCCCCACCTAGTCATAGAATAGGGTTAAAGACAGCCCGTCCCTTTTTCAGATCACCACAAAAACATATACAGAAGTGGTAGCAAGCTGTGTATTCATAATTTGAAACTGATACATAGTGTAAAATTCAAATAATGCACGTAAACAACGTCTGATTAATAGTCTTAACCTCAGGCTCTTAGCAGTTTGTGTTGAAATATCTGCTTTATTGATTAATCTGTTTATCAAATTATAAAACGCATTATGAAAAAAATGTTCTACAGAAGGAATCATCTCCAAAAGTTGGTAATTACTCATAAAATCAAGATTTCACACATGCATAATAACCACATAGATACTGTAACAAAGACTAATACTTTTTTCGTAGTACGAAAAAAGTCGGTTTGAAATTTAACGGCTGAAATTTGTACACATACAGAAAGCTTCAACATGCTATATTCTTAGAAATGGTCTTGAATCACACTTTCTTCAATTTTCGATCGTTATAGACGATTTCAAATTTAAAGCTTGCAAAAGGGACGGACAATCTTTAAAGCTCCCAGTATATTTTTGCACAAGTTTAAATTCAGAAGTTATGAACACAAGATCCTGAGCATCCCTTCTCTGTTTTGTTTTGCTTCCCATTTTTCCAGGTCGGATTCTACTGAAAGGAGACAACATAACACTCATTCAGAATGTCCAGCAAGCCATGTAGCATTCCCTTCACATTTCGCCTTCGTAAATTCCTTGTCTCGTCTCTCGCACGATTGTAAATATATCATCACGATACCCACAAGAAATTCTAGGGTTTTTTTTTTACCTGTAGTAGTTGGTTTTTTGATTAATATTATTTGAATTGTTTGGAAGAAGGTGGGGAGGGGAGGGGGGTGGAGCAGGTTGCTATTTATGTATTAAAGATTGCATTAAATTGTAGATCTGTTTCAACTTGCGTGTGAGGTGACAAAAATCAAAAGCTTGCTATTTACACACAGCTACGGTGGAATATTCCACCATTGGGATTTATATCAAGAAATATTACATGAAGCATTTAGTTCTGTGTTTTGATAAACACTTAGGAGCACAGTTCATGTGTATGGTGACATACTCTACAGCTGTACTGTACATGTACATGCACTAAAGATGACTAGTTAATAGAACTTTGAATTAGTACTGTAGTATGACATATGATAAAAGTAACGGTAAGCACCTTGCTGAATTGCCTATTTATGGAACACATTTTGGGGTAAAAAGCAGACCAACATACCAGTATTCATGTTTTATTTCTGTAGGCTCTCATATTTTTGTACAAGAAGGCAGGTATTCCTATGGACTAATGTTGCTAGGTGTTTTTATGTACCAGATGTGTGGTTGTTCACTTTTTTGATTATGTAACTGTCATTTTGTAAATACCTGATATGTAAAAGTATGTTTTTACAAAAAAATTTTCTTTTCTGTTTAGAAGTTTTGTGAATATGAATAATTTGTAGTAATTATTTTCATGAGAGGAAAGCAGATTTTGTACTTTACACTACATTTACACATACTACAATAGAATAGTACCTACCTATATATTGAGTTCCTATCTTTGGCAAAAACAAGCGATATTTGTATTAGTGCTAAATATGTTACTACATGTAATACTTGCATTGATGCAGTTGATGACGATACTAAAATCATGTGTTCATATTTTTGTGCTGTATTTCTGTCACTAAAAGAGGATTTTGCCAAAAAGCAAAAAATAATAGACCAGGGTTGTCTTCAATGTAGCTTTACATGATTTCAACTTCTAACAAGTGTACTCCATATGGAAATAGCCAGTGAGCTTGGAGCTGTTATGGAGCCATGGTTTTTAATGTCACTCAAAGTTTCAGTCATTACGGAAGAATTGTTCTCTCTGTAGATGTACACATTAATTAGTACAAATTGTATGGGTTTTTTTTTTTTCATATTAGTCTGACAAGCGTTTTCAATTAAAAAAAAAAGAAGAAGAAAATCTGAACTATGTACTGAAAAATGTATGCATTTGTTGTGGATGGGACATTGTGTGTACATGTTTATACGTACCGGTATGTACATATGTTAATGTCTATGGGCGGTATTCTGAAGTCGGGTTTAACTTTTCTTAAAGGTGATATTCATAGGAAATAAAATCAAGTGAATATAGTTTATTTTATAATTGAATGAGTTATTAAAGCAATTTATGCAGCTAACATTCCATGAAAGTGTTCAGTTTTGTGTTAAATGAAAGTCAAATTTCACTAAATTGACTCTCTTCCTGACCTACGAAATCGCCTAAGGGAAAGAGGCGTTGTGTGTACGTCACAGCCGGGATATGCTTCACAATGACCATTGTGTATCACACCTGTTAATCCACTAGCAACTGCCATCACAGTTTCATTAACAATGCATGATGCTTCTGGCGGAAAAGAAGCTGCGGATTGGCATGTGTGATGCACAATAACGCTTCCCGTTTCTTACGTCAGACCTAAAGGCTGTTTCGGATGACAGTACCGGTAGGTCAAATTTGTCCCCGAGAATACGGTGATTGTTTTCACGCTAATTTCGCTTTTTGGAAAGTGATATATTGTTTGAATGTCATCCGAGTTCATTGTATGGCTTATAAGCTTTCTATAGATGAATGTCTTCATATTTTTGGATTTTCTATGAATATCACCTTTAAACCCTACTCCGAGTCTAAGTGTGGTCGAAGTCGAGTCCAACTTTACACCCGAAGTCGGGTTTAAGTCCGTAATAACTAAACTTGATTCTAACTTTAGTCCCAACGTAGTGACACCTGACTTCAGAATAGCAGCCAGGGTGTTTATGTGCATACATGTATGAAAGTAGAGTATGTCTACCAGGATGTGTATATGTTTGTTTGCTTCATTATGCTGGGAGAAAGTGAGGGGTTGGTGAAATAAGGACTGATTGTTGAGTTGGGTTGTAAAAGAAAGGAAAGACATTTATACTTGCATCAAATGAAGGTATACAATGAAGTTACTTGGCTGTGTAGTGATGTTATTATATCAGGGAGCAACATTGCTTCAACAAATGGTATTACATCAGCAATTTATTGTGCCCCAAGGATTTTCTTTCTATATTAGATTCTTTATGAAATGGGACTTTGTTGAATGTATAGATTAAAGCTTATTGTAATGTCCCATAGGAGGTATCTGTCACGGTAACGACTAATTAAATGATCAGAGCTTATTTGGCTAGATTTTAGTGAAAGGGCTTTCTGGGGCAATTTCAATTTACAAAGAAATTTTAGGCATACACCCCGTAGTAAGGATAACGTGCTCCATCCTGTAAATAAATGAAAAACAAGTCAGACAAAAATCTTGGAACCAGACAGGATTTGAACCTGCAATCTACTGCTTACCGGGCAGCGACTTAACCATGCAAGCTATTTCTAGTTCACGGGTCAAGACACGACAACATGGAAACAAATACCGAAAGAGTCTCATTTACTACTGGGCGTATGCCTAAAATTTCTTTGTAGACAGAGCTTATTTGTTTCAAAGGTTGTTATAACTACTTGCAAAATTACAAATAATTAACATTGATAGGCAACCACACTGATCATAATATTTCAAATCAAACAAATTACAGCTTTAATTGATTTTCTGACTTCTCTTCAGCTTTCACCAGTTTGCTTCTTGGATTGTTCCATTTTTGTATGGGTTTTGATGAGCTCATACAAATGAGTGAGATATCATACATCATGCAAATGAGTGATACATGTACATGTAGGGTTGAATATCATACCATTTCAAAGTTCATGATAAGGATTTCTTTTAAAGTTAAACTTGGTTTGTCCAAGTATATGCGGGACATCTCTTGATGGGATGGACCACCCTGGTTTTGATAAAAGCAGACACATTAAAGAAACATATTAGTGAAGGTCTGATGAAAATCTGTCAAAGGATAAGAAAGTTAAGATCTTTTTAAAATTTTGATTTTGTGACGTCGCATACGAGGTGCTCTCCCATATGTTTTGAAAATGTGCAGATTATACAGGAGTGGCCCCACACAGTCTCTGAGTGGATAAAAGCCAGTAAAGAACAGGTTTCATCTTTCAAAACTATGCGAAATTCAAGATATTCACACTAGTAATCATGCACGAAAAAACTCAATCTTCACACAGAAATAATTACACACTACATGATAATATTATGTAAGTTCAAATGATTGTTGTTTTTATTAATCTTCATTCATCTAAATGGTTATGTACACATGAGATGACACTTCTTTAAATATACTTTTTATCACACAAGATACCTTGATATAATTATTCTCACACCAATTTTCTTTCTATGAATTTGTACACCCCTGTTGAACTTGCATGCTACCAAGCAATTCGTGAAAAGGCTCATGCATGTAGACTACTCATCACTAGAGGGCAGCATATCCTGTTCCCTTTGTACACATACAGAACGTCAGATTATATACATAAACTTCTACTTTAAAAGGCAGCAAATCGTGCGAGTAGTGGAACTATCAAGGTACCCGTAATCATGGTACGGCTCCCATTTTCGTTTGTGTTTGTGATTATGTGAAAGAATCGTCTCAAAGTGACATGGTAGCTGAAATCAAACAAGGCAGGAACCTGTGTTGACAGCAGAATGGTTTTGTGAATTTTGTCATGATTACAAAATCCACACTCTTTACCACTACCATATATTTTAGTAATCACGGCAGAGAAATGTCACAATACAAATGTAGAACCATATTATAATATATTTTATGGAACTTTTAGAAGTAGGTCATATTAGTACTCTGTTGTAGTAATGACTTGTTTTGCAAAACAACAAAAACAATGCATTGTCAACTGGGAGCGGCATGCATGTAAGATTGAATTTGTGGCTGATTGTAAAATTTCTATTGCGTGTCCTATGTCATAGCAAGCACGATATTAAAATTACATACCTACATATTTACTCTAATATGCTTTCCAGATAAACTGCTGCTTTTTAAGGTTTACGTGGATAATTCGTACAAAACAGGTCCAATGGCACATCAAGAATTAAATTACTAAAGACAATAAAAAGCAAGAAAATGCAAACACATTTGAACAAAATAGGGAATATATTCCAGAAAATATACAGATTTCAATAGAAAAATAATGAATGCATCATTAAAATCAGATGAAAACGAAATTAAAGGAAGGCAAGTACTGTATAAGAATGAAAATATTGGTGTCTCATCTGCAGCCTGTCGTATCACCTTTGAATCTTTCCCCAAGGGTGAATAAGGAAAATTTTTCTGGATGGTAAAATAGTTTACATTAAATAAGGAAAAAATGTACAAACACACATTTCAGGGATGGCTACAATCCAAATCTGATCCTCCACATAAATAGCATGATTCAGCCTAAATAGATTTCATTTGTTATTTCAGAAAGATATGAAAGTAAAACAAACCTGTTGGTGATTTAATGCAGAAACAGTATCGTCTATAAACACTTAACGATATTATCCAGATGCTTATAAGTCTTTGTCACACCTATCATGTCTCAAAGGCTTGTAAGGCGCACATATCTATCATATCTCAAAGGCTTGTAAGGCGCACAATTTAAAGCCCTGTGTGGAGAGCAGCAATGTGGATGAAGTATTTTTGCAAAAGTACACAACTGCCATGGCTGGAACCTCACGATCTTCAGTCACAATTCACAACCACTACACCATGACACACTATATAGGGGCTCGATATGTATATTTTTGCTGAAGTACAAAAGTGCCACCATTGTTTGAACCTGGGATCTCAAGATCGTTGATCATTGTTCTTTACCACTTCGCCATGACACCTCCACAAGAAAATCTTGCACCTACACAGAAGGCTTCCCCCGATCATATTCACATACATATATGTAAGTGTTACATTTCTTCCACAAAATATGGAAATTAGAAAAGAAATTTTAAGTTACTCCATAACTTAATAACAAACAGATAGTGATAGCAAATTGGAAATGATTTGATTTAATTTCGCCCAATATTTTCTTCATCTGCCCCTGTAATAATTGAATAATTGAAATACAGTCAATCTTTTATAATTCACATTTCATAAAAGTGAATTTGTATCTCATTACCATACATAAACATCTACCGTAAATTATTCCTTTACAATGAATTTGTATCAAATGCTTGGCAACCCATTGCATCAGAGTATATTCAATTGGGACGGATTATTTAAAATTTTGGCAGATTGGATGGATGCCTCAGAACAAGGCCCTGTCTCATAAATAGTTGCAATCAATATCAATTGTAACTTTGTACATTAGAGATAAGGGATTGGA
Organism: Arbacia lixula; assembly: GCA_963669155.1. Lineage (NCBI taxonomy): Eukaryota > Metazoa > Echinodermata > Echinoidea > Arbacioida > Arbaciidae > Arbacia > Arbacia lixula. Next base: position 11,131,044 of record OZ022597.1, read on the forward strand.
TATGTGATTGATTCAGATCATTTGCAACTTTGGATAAAACTGGCCCAGAATCACAACAATTATAAGCATTACTGTATTTCAGATACAGATACATCAAATCATTCAAACAAAGTAGTTTATCATATTAATTCATTCAATTAAAAATAGTTATTTACATCTGTAGAAATATGATTATCCGGAAAATCATTCTTTTTCTGTACATGATTTCTAAATATTTGTTCAAAGCCAATACAAAATTATGAAAAGTATATCTTTTAAAAAATGAATGCTCTAGTGTCAACATCAGATACAGACATGTTTCATGTTAGTTACAGTGCTTCTTCCTCTCATAAAATTTACAATCAGACAATATTTAAAGTACATAAAATCAACAGAAAACACTCGGTCCAATGACAACTTAGTGGCCATTGCAACTGACATGATTTTACCAGGGTCCCGTACGTTGCATAAAACTTACTATTAATGGTAACTCTGCCATCAATGGTAACTACCATGGCAACATCGCTCGACAGATCATCAAATTTAAGGTTTTCATAGGAGTTGCCATTGGTAGCAAAGTTACCATCAATGGTAAGTTTTATGCAACAGGGCCCTGGATTCAGTACACAAAAGTGCCTGGAAGTGTAACCTACAGGTAGTTGACTGGGTCCTAAGATTCAGCAAGTCACAAAGTTGTGCGACTGATCAGAGTGTGCCACCTGTGGTAGCCTGTAAAGTTTAGACTAAAAAAAAAATCCCATTGAAAACATCTCTCTCATTTCCAACAATCGACTTTGTGCAATCTCAAAATAAAGTCTAAATGGTTTGCTCTTAATTTTTTCGAGGAGAATCAAAATAATCTCTACCAGTTTGTTCATTTTAAATAATCAAGCCGGTGTGAAAGTTGTAAACAAAAATTTAACATATTGATCAATGAGGAATCAGAAATTCAGAATATTCACCCTTACGTGCCTTCCTTACAAGCCTCCCTTTCACTATAAGTATAATTCTCAACATCGCAAATAACTATAAAATATAACACTATTGACACTTTGGGCGTGTAAAGTGGTGAACTGGGCATTTCAGGTTCAATCTATACTACGTCAGCACAAATGATCGCAACTCCATCAACATTATCCCGGTAGCCCATTTTCCCAAAGAAATTTTGTCCTACATTTCCTACTTTCTGTAAGGTGGAGACTTCATAGAGATGTTTCAGAAGACGACTACACTAAAATCAAGAACTTTCTCGACTAAAAGAGGAGTATCTTGCACCGGCGCACATCACTATGTGCAAAACTGCAAGACTGGACGTATACAGGTGAACAAATTTGGCTGAAAAGCTGATAGCACCGCGTGATATTTTATAGTTTTTTGCAATGTCGCGAAATAAATTTGCATAAAACAGTTCATGTTTGCAGCAAGGGGATTAAAAACAAGACCAACGTCATGATAAAAAAAACATGGGACAAGAATGATTGTCTTATACTAGACGATTGTTTGACACCGCGGTATTTCAGCTGCGATTATTCACATGAAAGACACATTTTTTGGCGTTATTGTCATGTCATAAATGTTGGTAAGATAATTGATCCTGTTAACTAGGTACACAAATATATGGTGGTAAAAATTCTCTTAGATATCTTACATGCTGATTTATATCACTGCAGTTAATACTGATGGTAGCTTGTTTGTACTGGATGTACGGCTTATAAGCAAGGTTTATGGAAGCACTTTTTGAAGGTAAGGCACCAAAGATATATCGGTCGTACATATAGTTGTGCAGCTATGACAGGCTCCTAAATTTTTCAAGCCAATCCAAATTAATGCTGTTTCAAAATTATTGTGCGAAATGCCCCAAGTGTTTTAATTATACAGTGATCAGTGATCATGGGATATATCGACTCAAGACGGCATGAGCTGCGCGAGGAATTCGTCATACGAGATGTTCCCATCCATATTTTCATCAATCTCGCTGACGATGTGGTAAAAGTCCTCCTCACCCATCTGGATCTTCATGTCACTGAGGATGCGTCGGAACTCCGGCAGGCTCAGGTGCCCATCCCCGTTTAGGTCCGCCTTCTTGAAGGCCCGGCGCACACTCCGCCAATCACCCAGAATCTAGGCCAACGACGGGAGAAAAATGTTCAACTCGATATTTATTCAATAAAATGTCACATATAAATAGACTTTACAAGGTAAAGGAAACAGGATATTTCTTTAAAAAGCCAAATGCTTGAGAGAATAACAATATCCTTCAGTAACAAATAGTTTGTTTTTACATAACGTAACATGTCATTGATATTATTTACCCTTTTGTGAGGAAGATTAAATGTGACTCTATGGGATTTACGTGTATTAAAAAATGTGCAAAAATGCACAATTGCCATATGACAAGTTAAGTAGGAAAGCAACAATGCACTAAAGAACTTCTGCATCAATCTGTTTGACGAAGTATGTTTTTCAAGCTTCTTATTACATTCATTCATGTAGGTCTATGCAGGCAATGCACTCAATTTTTCATACATATGACTATCAAATAAAGGTTTACAAAATTAAAAGAGAGAGAGAGTAAAGTGTTTAAAATTCTGTTGACGTCACAAGTCCCATTACTCAGTGAATCAAATAAAACCAGGGCCCTGACTTGTAAAGATTTGCAATTGATTGTAAATGACTTGCTATTAATATCAATCGCACCTATGTTCATTTGAGATAGGTGTTTGGATTTGCGATCGATTCAGATTGATCGTAACTCTGCATGTAATGGGGCCGAGACCTGCAATGGTGCTACTTTCATTTAAAGGGGGGTGTTTCACCAAGCTGTTTGTAAATTACGAACGACTGGTGATCCCTTCTTGTGCTAAATCACATTCTCAATGAACAAAGTGTGGTATCGCATTTAGCACAAGAAGGGATCACCAGTCGTTCGTAAAGTCATTCGTAACTTACGAATAGCTTGGTGAAACACCCTCCACGTCTCATAATCTTTATCCCTTCTCTCCCTCATCTTTGAGAAATTGTTTTCTTCCACCATTTCAGAACAGCAAACTGTAAACTTGATAAGATATTCTTTTTTTTTTGTTAGGGCATACAATGAAACTTGCTTTAGCAATCGCCTTGGTTTTTTTTAAACCTGAATTAAAGTAACCTGCGTGTATGTAATATCTCATAACTCAAGTATCTTTTAGCACATAATTATACACTATTATACCATTGTAAATGATTGAATCTCAAAAATGTATGCTCGATATATCATATTTGAAATATATTTAATTCAGGAACCAATTAATCAAAGCAAAGGAATTCAAATCAATTACATGTGATAAATTATGGATAAATGCCAATCTTCTGGCACGATTCTTACCTTTTTACCAATCTTGTCGAAGGTAGCCGCCACTGTTAGAGTCTCTGGACCTTTTGTGGTTTGGTGCTGAATTTAAAGATAATAATGAACGAAAAGAAAGAATATTCAATATTTATCAGAAATAGATATAATAGGAAATATTAAAATATCATAGAGAAGTACAGGTAATGTGCTGAATTTCAAGATAATAGTGAGAAAAAAAAGCATAATCAATATTTATCGGAAATAGATTTATTCAGACAGAGATATTCAGAGAAACAGAGTCAGCTCTGTTACTGCTCCGATACTGTTGGGATTTTGTGATGAACATCTATGATTTTGTGACAATGTCAGATTATTTATTTTGCACCCCATCAAGTCAGTCTACACTTAGTATGCTGTCTAAATTAAACCACCACTTTAAATATGGACCTTTATATTTACATTTGTTTAATAAAGAAAATGAAGCAGAAACTGAAAACTACTCAACACAGTATTGAGCGTACCATACTAGGAATAACTAAACAGGATAGGAAGACACTCCAATGGATCAGAAACCAGACTAAAGTAGCAGACATAATATAATCTATCCGAAGATAGGCTGGCCACCTTGCAAGAACATGTGATAATAGGTGGACCAAGCATATATTACAGAATGGAGACCATGCATGGTTGGGTTCAAGACACAGGGGCAGGCAGAAGCTAAGATGGAGTGATGAGCTCACAAAGCTGATTAAATGGATAGCATCAGCACAGGAAAGACATCTTTGGCACCAACTCGGAGAGGTCCTTGCCCTGCAATGGGCCGATCTTGGCTGATGATGATGACTGTGATTTACATGTGTTATGATGTATGTCTTATTTGGTAAAAAAAAATTCAATTCAATAAAGGCAATGCCCATCTTCAAGCACACTTACTGTGATCTTGTGGAAGTTGCGGTGGTACGTGTGGGCTCCTTTACCTCCATCGGATTTCTTGCTCTCCGCAAACATTCGCAGGAACTCAATGTAGTGAAAGCTGAGAGAACACAAAGCACAGAATCAAAGAAATAATAGTAATATATTTACTTTAGCATTGAAATTGGCATCTTTTCATCATATCACATTATACAAAACTTATCATGTTTTGAATTGTTAATTAACAGAACATGAACGTAAAACAGGAAGTGTAATTTTGTTCTTTTGCCGATGTTCCTTATTTTTTAGTTTTAATTTTGTGATGTCACATGCGAGACGCTCTCCCAGATGTTATATGCTGTATAATTCCTTAAATTCCCCTTTTTCTGTTTTTCATTCAAGGATTTAAGCTTTGCCATAGAGGAAAGTGCATAAATACATACATGTGTCTAATAATACATCGCATGCACAGATAACATGGTATATAATTTTCCTTTTGATAAAATGAGAACTTTCAACAAATTAATGCAGAACAAGTGACATCTCACAATTGAGAATTTGAACATTTGTAACTCTGATATTCTTTTACGGACTTTTGTTGAACCTTCCCTTGTTTTTTTTTTCATGATTCTGCTTTTATTAAGAAGTGAACTTCAGGACAGACTTTTACAAGGCGTGCAATGAGTTGATTGTGTCAGCAAATGTTTTGCCAGATTACTTACTTTCCTGTTTGATTGAGATCGAAGCTCAGAGCGAGCCTCTCCAGCTCCTTAGCAGACAATCTGAACTGGAATCTCTGAGCCAACCTCTGTGAAGTGTGAAGACAACAATGAAGAAAAGAATTAAGACGCAATTACATTATATTCATCCTTTCATCACAGAGAAAAGTGTTCAATGAATGTGTACTACCAGCAAGCAATGACATATAGTTCTAAAACCTGAACAAAGAAAATTTAGTGGGAGAGTAGGGGAAGGGAGTGGGGGGGGGGGGGGGGTTGGAGGCAGGGAGGCAGGGGGAAGGGAGAGGTTCTCACCTGGAACTCTGGCACCGTGATGGTTGCATAACCCTGTGGGTCCAAGGCTTTCAGACGTTCCTTCAAGCCATTCCAGTTGCTTACAACCTACGGGAGAAAAAATAAGAACAATGGTGATCGTAATAGCTTCTATTGATATGACATTTTTCCTAAAAGACTGATATCAAAGCACTGTTGTAATGTCCCTTGTGGTAACCACTTTATACAACGAGTAACCACTTTATACAACGAGCACATATGCTTTACAAAGTTGTAATCAATTCAATTCATGTCATGTCATGTCATGTCATGTCAATTCAATTCATTTACTGCACATTTGATAAAAACAAACATAAATGAATAATAAAACTGTGCCCCCATACAATCTTGACATGAATAGTCACTGAACAAAATATGACAAGATAGCAAAACTGAAATTATCAAAAATAAGACAACATAGTAAGGAAACAATATAAGAGTAAGGAAAAAATACAACAGTAAGGTAACAATATAAGAGCATGGTAAATGTAAGAGCTAGGGTTGAATATGCCTTTTCCACTAAATGTTTTTAAATGCAATTTGGTTAATGAAAACACACTATGGGTGCTATGCAATAGGGTGTTTCTAATAAAAAGAAGAGTAGTTTTGCACAGTTCCTGAAAAGCTTTGACTGAGATTTCATACATTTTTTCTTCATGTATTTCTTACATGTTTATGTATTTCATAAACATTATAATCATGTATTTCATACACATTTTTTTCACGAATGTCATACACATTATCTTCATGTATTTCATAAATGTTTTCTTCATAAATTTCATAAATGTTATCATCATGTATTTCATAAATGTTATCTTCATGTATATCATAAATGTTTTCTTCATAAATTTCATAAATGTTATCATCATGTAATTCATAAATGTTATCTTCATGTATATCATAAATGTTTTCTTCATAAATTTCATAAATGTTATCATCATGTATTTCATAAATGTTATCTTTATGTATTTCATACATGTGATATTTGTAAAGGGACTTCCCTCCATTAAACAGTAATATTATCATGACTAAACTTACATCTGGCCTGACTTTCTCCACCACAAAGGAGACAGGAATCTTATAGACGTCCATCATCTCCTTCATCTCAGAGCTGTTCTTTATGGGAGGGGGCTGGTTCGAGGCCTTTGCCCTCCTCAGAGATGCCTCTTTATCTGCAGATTAAGGGTTTGAATGATAATTAAGAGTCAGTTTATTTGACCATCAAATGAAAGAAATGGAGATGGGCAGGACATCTAGCCAGGAGGTATGACAATAGATGGACACACAAAACTTCAATCTGGACTCCTAGACGTCTAACCAGAAACCAGATAATTAAGAGTCAGTTTATTTGACCTTCAAATCAAAGAAATGGAGATGGACAGGGCATCTAGCCAGGAGGTATGACAATAGATGGACACACAAAACTACAGTCTGGACTCCTAGATGCCTAACCAGAAGCCAGATAATTAAGAGTCAGTTTATTTCACCATCAAATCAAAGAAATGGAGGTGGGCAGGACATCTAGCCAGGAGCTATGACAATAGATGGACAAACAAAACTACAGTCTGGACTCCTAGATGCCTAACCAGAAACCAGATAATTAAGAGTCAGTTTATGTCACCATCAAATCGACGAAATGGAGATGGGCAGGACATCTTCTTAGGAGGTATGACAATAGATGGACACACAAAACTACAGTCTGGACTCCTAGATGCCTAACCAGAAACCAGATAATTAAGAGTCAGTTTATGTCACCATCAAATCAACGAAATGGAGATGGGCAGGACATCTTCTTAGGAGGTATGACAATAGATGGACACACAAAACTACAGTCTCGACTCCAAGACGCCTAACCAGAAAAAGAGAGAGACACAGCAGAAGATAGAGGGATGATTTAACAGCATATAACAACATTGTTTGGCAGAGAACAGCTCAAGATAGATCAAATTGAAAAATGGTGAAGAGGCCTTCCTCATGCAGCGGAGTGAGGTAGGCTGAAGGAGAAGTCAGTTCATTTAATTTGGTAGGGTTTATGTGAGTTGCAGCCTTTTCTTTCTTCTTCTCTCTGTCTGTCTCTGTATGAGTTCAAGTTGAATGGATGCTTGCATTGATACAATTTATTACAACATGTAAGGGAAAGTCCACCCTGAAGTTAAGTTAGGATTGATAAAAGCAGAAACATGATAGAATATATCAAGGAAAACCAAGTTTTGTTTTTTGTTTTATTTTGGGTTTTTTTACAAAGAAATTTTAGGCATAGACCCAGTGGTAGGGATAGCGTGCTCCATCCTGTAAATGAACGAAAAACAAGTCAGACAAAAATCTTGGAACCAGACAGGATTTGAACCTGCAGTCTACTGCTTACCAGGCAGCGACTTAACCACGCAAGCTATTTCTAGTTCACGGGTCAAGACACGGCAACATAGAAACAAATAGATTTTTGTCTGACTTGTTTTTCGTTCATTTACAGGATGGAGCATGCTATCCTTACTACTGGGTGTATGCCTAAAATTTCTTTGTAAATAGAAATTACCCCAGAAAGCCCTTCCACTTAAATCTAGCCAAAAGTTATGATTTGTTTCAAGTTTTAATTTTGTAACATCACATGCAAGATGCTCTCCCATATGTTGTGCACCATTTCTGGGGAAAAGTTTAATTTTCTCAAAAGGATATTAAACATTTCACCTGTGCATTTCACATATCATTAGACACATGCTTTTTAACGCACATAGCTCTATGGAAAAGATTTATTCCTTCATCCAAAAATGGAAAAATGGGGAATTTACTTAATCAACACACAACATATGGGAGAGCATCTCGCATGTGACATAAAATTGAAACTGGAAAAAAATCATAACTCTCTCATCCTTTGACCGATTTTCGTGGAACTTTCATTAATATGCGTTTTTGCTTTTATTAAAACCAGCTTAACTTTGGGGTGTACTATCGGTTTAAAGTGAAACTGGAAAAAGATCAGGATGGACTTTCCCTTTAACTGACGGGAATGTGCTAGCTGACCTGTGATTGGCTTTCTCTTGCTGCGGTGGAGGAAGAAATCAAAGAGCTCAGCGTAGTGGACCAGTCCGTCTCTGGCGACATCCATGGCCCTCCAAAGGTCCTGCAGCTCAGTCGGATGCAAGACAACACCCATGCTGTAGGTTTAAAGAAGATCAATGCTTGGTTACGATATTGAAAAGTCAACATGTCATTTAGTAAATTAGTACTGTATACGCCATATATTTCGTTGGGGTTTTTTTGTCACAAATTTCAAGAGTCTGAAATATTTGCGCATTAAACAAGATGCGAAATTATGAATATGACATGCTCGAGCACATGTACTACTAGTACTTGAACTCCACGATTGCGAATTTCACCACTTGTTGAGAAGTCCTGGGGGGCATTTCATCAACATTTTTCGTCTGACAAGTTGTCTTTCTCCGACAGTTACCATTGTAACAGTCAGAGGCTAGTGCCTCTCAGCCAATCAAAGCCGAGGATTTCACTAAAAATTGACTAAATAGTCAGTGCTGACAACTGTCATGAAGTGCCCTACTGATTCGCGAAAAATTAGACTTGCAAAATATATGGCGTATACATTAATACATTTTGTAGAATAAGTCAAATATAAAACATATATTATGTTGGGTGCAAGACTACACCAATGCTCTAAGCAAATACAAGAAAATAGGTTTAAAGTATATCAATATTTAGTTATGATGATGAAAAGTCAATGAGTCCTTAAGTAATAAATTTTGCAGATTATGTCTTAAAAAAACATATTAAGTCAGGTGCAAGACCACACCCCTCCTGTATGAAGACACAAGAAAAAAAGTTTTAAAGAATTTCAATGTTTGGTTATGATATTGAAAGGGCAAGATGTCATGTAGTTAATTTGGTAATAAATTTTGCAGAATATGTCAAAAATAAAATCATATTCCATGATAGTTACTCAACTCATTTCCAGTTTCACAGTTTCACCACCATAGCTAGTCATCCAATAACTATTGTTTTGATATGCAACAAAATATAACAGTCTGACTGACTACTTTCGATTTTTGGGTCAATCGTTATTCCCTGACTCTTCCCTGATTTGAGGCATTTTTATCAAATTCCCTGACTTTTCACTGACTGGAAAAAAGTAGAATAATTTCCCCTGATGGGCTGCTATGTGTTCCTAATGCGGTTTATGCAATGTTTAACAGCACTTACTCGGAGAGCCACTGATGTAGCTGAGTCCTTGACAGTCTACTGGTGTACTTTGGGTCCAGGCGGTTGTACGAGTCTTGAACCGTGTACCCCTTCTTCTTCAACTGTACCTCAACCTCTGCGGTTATCTGAAGAAAATAAATGAACGCCACCAAAAATGATAATGAAACATAAACTTAAAAATAAAACTTACCATTAATTGTAACTCTGTCATTGATGGTAACTAGCATGGTAATGTCTTATTGCAGTCACCTATATTTGTTAATTTAGTGTAGGTACACACTTTGAATCAAACATTTGTTGCTACTCAGACAAGCTATGGGGTTACAATTAGTAAAACATTGTTTGAACAACATGAATACAATTAGCATAATTAACAAAAATGATCTATTTGCTGAATATTTTAGGAAAGAGTGACATGCAACAACATCATTTGATACACTACACACCAATCTTCAATTAGCTCACCTCTGAAAGTGGTCTGTATCGCCCTTCCATCTTCTTCGCTTTCTTCCCACCAATCGCAGGCTTGGAGGCATCCATGGCTTCTTCCTGATTGGCTGCCCGACCTGTAAGCCACACCTCTGTCTGTCTGTCTGGCGCCATAGGCATATCCATCTCTCTTGCTGCATCGAGAGGGACGGCATTTTGCGGCACCGTCTGGTGGTTTGGCTCGTTGTTGAACTGGTTGTGATATGGCACAAATCTGAAAGAGAGATTGTTATTTTTTATTCTTCTTTTTCATTTCATACCTGTATGGAAAAAAAATCACTCCGTTGTCAAAAAATACAGACGAAGAGAAATTTATGGAATTATTCTGTACACAACATATGGGAGAGCACCTCGCATGTGACATCACAAAATTAAATTTTCAAGAGATCGTAACTTTCTTATCCTTTGACGGATTTGCTTCAAACCTTCACTAATAACATTTCTTTCACGTGTCTGCTTTTCATGAAACAACTTATCTTCAGGGTGAACTATTCCCTTAATAACAGGGGAACATAGACATAAATGATATGATGACATTGATAAATCATAATCATAATTACCAGCCTATATAAGCGCCACTACCAAACCAATGCATTGTTATTTATAGTACATGGCAAATATTGCCATAACTACCACTGTACCTCCTTTTGTTGAAGAGAGCAAGGAATTGTGGGTAGACAACGAGTCCGTCCTCCTGCCCATACTCGTAGAGGATCTCGTTGAATTGATCCCTGCTCATGCGTATACTGAACACCTTCTCTATGGTGTCTTTGAAATCCCGCTGGGTCAGAAGGCCGAGACTGTACACGTCCAGAGTCCTTGAGGGCAGAAATACATTCATGTCAAAACATATCAGAATGTATGCAATTCAATTCAATTCAATTAATTTCAAAAGATCCCAGTAGAATGTATAGGAAGCATTTCATAGCGAAAATACAGTCCTGCCAAAACATACCGGTTGAATGTGTTGGAAGCATTTCATAGCGAAAATACATTCCTGCCAAAATATACCAATTGAATGTATAAGAAGCATTTTATAGCAAGAATACATTCATGTCAAAACATACCGGCTGAATGTGTTGGAAGCATTTTATAGCAAGAATACATTCATGTCAAAACATACCGGTTGAAAATGTTGGAAGCATTTTATAGCAAGAATACATTCATGTCAAAACATACCAGTAAAATTCATAGGACATGTTTCATAGCAGAAACACATGAATATTCAAAGGATTATTAGAAGAAGGAAAATGGATGAAAGTTCAAGAAACCTTTGATTTTTCTGATGTATAAATGTCAGCTTTATTATAGTTGATTCTGTTTCTTAATATTGTTTCAAAAATGTCCAATGACTTTTTAAAGGGAATATACTGTACTGGGAAGACAAAAAGCCTTCAAAGAGGTAATCATGAGCAATCTTCTTACCAATGGTCTTAAATTCATGTATTGTCCATTTTAAAAACTTGCTGAGAGTTATTTGCCCTCAAATGATCCACATTTGGAGTAATTAATGATTAAATCACAAATCCTCAAAATGTTCGGCCCAAACATCATGAGGATTTATGATTTAATCACAGATTTCTCCAAATGTGGATCATTTGAAGGCAAATAACTCTCAGCAAGTTTCTAAAATGGACAATACATGAAATTAAGACCATTGGTAAGAAGATTGCTCATGATCACCTTTTTGAAGGATTTTTGTCTTCCCAGTACAGTATATTCCCTTTAACACTTAGTATAATGTATCATACTTACTTAAACATGCCGAGCATTCTTAAGAAGTCTTTATGCAGGAATTCGACCAGTTTTGCCTCTGCTTCATCGATGGAGAGGAAGCCTTGAGGAGTGCTCAGCCGAGTATTGAACCTAGGGGATGCAGAACGGGGACAGGAAGGTACAGTCTCATTAGCCCCATCCAATATTCAGCGAGTCTAGTTTTCCGCGAATCGGGACTTCGCGGCAATATCGCGAGTAGTTAAATTTACGATGGTGGAGTACTATTACTAGTAGTACATGTGCGCGTGCACGTCGTATTCATGTCGTGATCAAAGTTAGTATTTTTTGCGTATTCATGAAAATAAATATACTGCAAAATACATGGCGTATACAGCCTTAAGATCATAATAAAAGCAATAAAAGCACCTATTACTGATGCATGTTAGTACGAAAGCTTTTAGCGAGCCTCTAACAACACTGTTCATATACACCAAATCATGGTTGCTATATTACTAATGCATGTAAGAAAGTTTTTAGTGAGCATCTAAAAACCTCTAAATACATGTATATGGCATATAAAATAACAAAATCATGATAATAGCGTTATAGTACTGATACTCCTCAGAAAGAAAGTTTCCAGTGAGTCTTTAAAAACACTGTTCATATACACCAAAAAAGCTGTAATATTGGGGTATTTTGGACATGATTGACTCTTCCCACACACCTAGTAAGAGCAAAATATCGATGGTGACATGTTCTGCTGAGCCAAACAAGCGCTGGTTTAACCGAATCACAAGATTCAACATTTATGGCTCTTTTTCAGGCGCAGTTTATAAGATTAGTTTATCGCTATATTACGGTATTTCTACTAGGTCTCGATCTGCAAATTAGCCGCAAAAAGTGGAAAAAGGGAGGAAGCAAATACCACATTATTTGAGTGATTCTTGTTCATATATGCAGCTAACGGTAATGCATTGGCAAAATTGCAGAAAATGTTGCGCTAGCTTTGCGGATAGGTGGCGTATACATGTATGAACAGGGTTATTGATATAATTGGTTTATCCTTGAAGGTTAGCTGACCATGAAAAAAAAACTATGAGAGAAGCAGCTCAGAAAAATTTAAAGCAAAATCTGGGACTAAGTTTTCAGTTTTCTAGTCAGTTTAGTGGCAAACAGCCTCTACACACATCAAGTGGTACGATTGAGATCATGTTTGGTACAGTGCTGCATACATTCATACCATGCCACAACCAATTTTCTTCATATTTGTAACTGATATATATAGTACAATTTGCAATGAAATTGCATTGTTAACCTATTTTTTACTGAGCCCATGTATTTGCTGGCGGACTTTTCTCCAATGGGATACTGAGCAGCATGACTCCCACATAATCTGCTGCACGAACAATAGACAAAGAGCTAGTAGGGCGCAATTAAGCCACTCCCCCTTTGGTTACCGCACTTCTATGGCAAATGTTGACGTCCTAATGAAACCACAGTTCACAAAGCCAGAAAATCTAAGCGTGAGCAACAGGTTAATGAAGGGTTATCAGTTGGAAAACCCACAGTGCATATACACTACAGCTCAAAGGTGCGAGGTGCTCTCCCATATGTTGTGTACAATTTTGAAGGAAAATTTCAATTTCTCAAAAGAATATTTACCATTTCAACTGTGCATTTGGTATATCATTAAACACATGTTTTTACACACATATCGACATGAAAAGAATGTATTCCTTCATCAACGGACATAAAAAGGGCAATTCATGGAAAAATGGTACACAACATATGGGAGAGCACATCGCATGTGACGTCACAAAATCAAAAATTGTTATCAATCAATCAATCATCTGCTTGTCATATTCATCAGATAAATTGTTTGAGTGGTTTGTGACTTGGTCATAAGAACACTTATCTTTCCTGACGTTGTGAAACATGGACAGATTGCATTTATCTCTGAAATTTCATTTAAAATACATTTGTTTACTAAGGCATCATTTACTTAGATACTGAACTGATTGCAATCTTTATTCCATAAATATGAAGCTCTTGACTTTTTGGAATGTTATCATTCAAGTGTTTGCCTATCCAATCTATCAGATATGATTGTGAGAAAGGTTCCCTTGGAAACAATCAGAACACAAAACAACTTCTGCCATGTTGCTATGATACTGTCCATTTGAGTTTCTTCAGTATTCAGCAAATATTTTCAAATGCAGTATGGATGCTAGTTTTATAGAACCACAAAAAAACGGCCATTGAGAGAGAAAGCAGCTGGCAACTGAGGCCCATATTGACGAAGGTGGTTTAACTTAAACCATGTACTTAACATGGACTAACTGTATGGGGCGCAAAATAAATCATCTGATGCTGTCACAAAATTATTAATTTTCATGGCAATTTCACAATAGTGGGTGATTTCACTATTTGTTGCAATCATTATGTGGACAAACTCAATATACCAGAGTAATTCCGAGGACAAAATCAGTGACACTGAATCAAAAATAATGTTTTATGTTATTTTCTTTGGTGTCCCGTAAAGTTAGTCCAGGTTTAGTAAACCGCTTGCTATAAAGGGATAGTTCATCCTGAAATTATTTTGGTTTCAATTAGAGGAGGCATGTGACAGAAACATATTAGTGAAGGTTTGACGAATATTGATCAATGGAAAAGAAGGTTATTTTATTTTAAAATTTTGATTTTGTGACGTCACATGCGAGGTGCTCTCCCATATGTTGTGTACAATTTTTAAGGAAAATTTCAATTTTCTCAAAAGAATATTTACCATTTCAACTGTGCATTTGCTATATCGTTAAACACACGTTTTTACACACATATCAACATGAAAAGAATGTCATTCCTTCATCAAAGGACATAAAAAGGGCAATTCATGGAAAAATGGTACACAACATTTTGAGAGAGCACATCGCACGCGACGTCACAAAATCAAAACTTCAATATCAAAACTTCAATATCAAATAACTTTCCTTTCCTTTGACCTGTTTTCATCAAACCTCCACTTTGACGGATTTTCATCAAACATTCACTCATATGTTCCTTTCATGTATCTTCTTCTATTGAAACCAAATTAATTTCCGAGTGAACTATCCCTTTAAAGCTCTGTCCTTAATACGGGATTAAGTCTGGGAAACCTACTTGTGATTGCTGTCCATGATGATCCTATGAGCTATGCCGTTCTCGGTCCTGACCATGTACTTTAATAGGAAGTCCCTGTACATCACTCTACCATCTTTCCTCCTCAGGCCGCACCTTAAAAAATCAAGTGAAAATAACCAAAGTGAAAACAAAACAGCCAGAAAGTAATTGTCCATACAACAGAAGATGGTTGATTTGCTTTAGGAAAAGGTATATAGGTTGACTTATAAAAAAAATGACAACATGGCCTGTGAACATACCACTCACAGAGTAAAATAGAAATTCATTAGATTTGCACTCTTTATCATGCAGATATGAGAAAAAAAATATCCAGCACTAATAGGGTAATCAAAGAACATTTTACCATGTGAGCTTCTTCTATTGTTCTTGTGGGCATGCTATAAAATGTCTTTACATCCGTTATCCAAGACAGCTTCATTAACAAATCCTAGTCTGCATTCTAGTAGCATTTGATTCAGTGGAGTGTCCAACCATGGGTGTAACTTCCAACTTGTCTAGGAGTTCATTGTAGGTTCATTTCCATGATGTATAGAGTACCGAAGTGTGACGTCACTTAAGCATTATTATCAAAACAACTGGTTCTAAACAATACATGTAGAGCAAGCAGTGGTGATCACAACGGGGAGTGTAATTGGGGATGCCCTACACTAGCCCTCTCACTGGAGTGAGCTTGTTTAGAACCAATTGTCTCAGCAACATACACACTTTGTTACTTTCGAGGAGTGTCCGACCATGGTGTAACTTTGAACTGGTCTATTAGAAGTTCATCAGAACTTCATTTCCATGATGTTTAAAGACAGCCCGTCCCTTTTTCAGATCACCACAAAACCATCGAAACATTGGCAAAACATATAGAGAAGTGTTAGCAAGCTGTATATCCATAATTTGAAACTGATACGTAGTGTAAAATTCAAATGACATCCGGTTGATGTAGTTAGTAGCCGGTCTTCCACGGCCCCGTTTTCCTTGTGTTGGTGCCCACAGTACAAATTTTGAGACTGGTTCATGAAAATTATAAAACGCATTATGAAAAAAATTGTTCTATAGAAGGAATCATCTCCAAAGTTTGGTAATTACTCATAAAATTAGGATTTCACATGCGCATAATAACCACATAGATACTGTAACAAAGACTAATACTTTTTTCATAGTACGAAAAAAGTCGGTTTGAAATTTAACGGCTGAAATTTTTTACATATACAGAAAGCTTCAACATGCTATATTGTTAGAAATGGTCTTGAATCACACTCATTTACGATCGTGATAGACGATTTCAAATTTTAAGCTTGCAAAAGGGACGGACAATCTTTAACACAAGCATACCTTTCCATGATCATCTCTGCGTCGACATATTGCAGATTCAGGCCAAACTCCTGCAGAACTTTCCGGAACTGTTCGATTCCGACCAGTCCATTGCCCGTCATATCCACCATCTGAAAGGCTCCTAACATACTGCTGAAACCCTGCTCCAACTACAGACAGGAAACAAAAATTCAAACATTCAGATACCAGTCAAGGTACTAAAGGGAGAGTCCACCCTGACGAAAAAGGTGGTTTCAATGAAAGCAGAAGCATGAAAGAAACATTTTAGTGAAGGTTTGATGAAAATTTGTCAAAGGATAACAAAGTTATGATCTCTTAAAAGTTGACTTTGTGACGTCATGTGTGAGGTGCTCTCCCATATGCTGTGTAGAGAATAATTACATAAATTGTAATCATAAAAAAAATTGGCTCATATACCCGAGTAAAAGGATGCATATCTGTTTGAGAAAGTGCACATATGGGGGAGCACATCGCACGTAATGTCACAAAAACTTTAACATTTTTGTAACAGACCAACAGACTAACAGACCAACAGACTAACAGGAAAAGTGATTACTAGGTCTCTGCCGAACTTTGTTCAGGCAAGACAAAAATAGATAGAGTAGGAGGGTGTATTACACCATTTTGCATACCTTTCTGGTGATGAAGGACATGATATCTGCAGAAGGGATCCTTGCAGCACCCACGCGACTGTGCAGCTGTCTGCCACCAGAGGGCGGTGTGGGGATCCTCGGAGAGTCCTCAAACTCCAGCTCCTCTCTCTCCTCCGCAATCTTGGGCTGAAAGATGGACGGATGTAGGAGTTAAATTTCCCAACAATCATTTGGACATTTTCTTTTCACCAGCATTACATACTGTATACATACCATATATTTCGCGAGTCTAATTTTTTTCGCGAATCAGGACTTCTCGACAATTTCGCGAGTGGTTAAATTCGCAATCATGCAGTACTCTTACTAGTAGTACATGTGCTCGAGCGTGTCGCATTCATGATTTTGCGTGTTGTTAAACTTGTGAGTAGTCCTGACTCACGACATTCACAAAAATAAAAACCCTGCGAAATATATGGCGTATACAGTAGAGTACCAAAGTGTGTTGTCATGTAAGGATATTGTCAAGACAAACGGCTGTAAACAAAATCACTTCAGCGAGAGGGTTACCGGTGCGATATTGTCTAGCGGGGTAGTGTCGGGCACTCCCAATTAGAGTCCCCACTGTGATCAACGGTGCTTGCTCTACCCGCATAGTTTAGAACCAGGGTACCGTTGCATAAAACTTACCATTAATGATATCTCTACCATTAATGGCAACTGCCATGGTAACATCATTCAACATCAAATCAGATACAAGGTTTCCATAGAAGTTACCATTGAAAGCAAAGTTACCATCAATGGTAAGTTTCATGCAACGGGACCCAGTTGTCTTGACAATAATACTCAAATGACGTCACACTTCGGTACTCTACAGAATTGACAAGCATTAGGAAGTATTGACGAACATTAAAAGTATAGATTGACATGTAATAAAACATACACAGTAGTCTTAGCTGTCCGTCTTGTTAAAATGATATTTTCTAAATTTATCAACTACATACAATTAGATTATAAAAGTTTGAGATAAATCCTGACAAATAAACATAATAAATATGAGAAATATAGTTATAGTCTCTGAAACATAATAAAGAATGTGTTAATAAAAAAAAACGAATAAAGGATCATACTTGAAATATAATAAGGAGACTAACCGTTGAGGGTTGCTGGGCATATTTCATTCGCCTGCTTGGGGGCGCTGTTCGTGCACGAGGGTTGTGACGTCCATTCGAGTCTAAACCAATCTGAGTGAAAAACCATGCGCTGTCGATAGCACCAGTATTTTCAATATCATACCTAGGATAGAAATGAGAACATACAGCAAGTCAATCAACAGGAGGAAAATTTTTATTATGCATATACCTGCATACAGTTTTATTATTAAAGACCACTCTGATTTTTTTTTTTTTTTTAATAAAAGCAAAAACATGAAAGAAACCTCTTAGTGAAGGTTTGACAAATATCCATCATAGGATAAGAAAGTTATGATTTTTTTTAAGTTCTAATTTTGTGACGTCATGTGCAAGGTGCTCTCCCATATGCTGTGTGCTGTATAATTCCGTCGGCCTCATGCCAAAAGGGCCTTAACCCGATTTTTGGGGGTATTGAGTTATTCACATCATCTTGTAGGTCCCAAGATTCTCTTTAAAATGATGTGCTTCACTTGTTGAAATTCGATTTATTTATGAAGATAATTATGAATTCCATAAAGCCCTAATGCGTAAACTCTCTTTTTCGTTACGCCAGAAGGGCCTTAATATACGCGGCGTTATGCCAAAAGGGCCCTAACCTGCCGTTGTCGGAGTTAGCGCCCTTCTGGCAGAAGGATATTGTTTTGTTTCGCGGCACATCTGACTTGCCAGAAAGCCCCAAACATTGATAAAACTGATGTAACGTCCATCAATGTCTTCAAAAATCACCACATGTAAGTAGTTTTTGTGTATGAGTATTTTTGTTAATATAATGCAGTTGTTGGTGAAGTAAAGGTTCATAAATCGTACATTTAGGACACCTCTTTCGTCGTTAATTTCACTACAGTCCCATACATTGACATACGCGTATTTCAGGTGTCACTCGCAATTCATGCGTACAAAATTACATACCTAACTTAAATCTCACTCAGAATTCATGACCTTAATTCATGATATATGTTGTTCTGATTATTTTGCATTGTATTGTGTATACTTGTGTTTTGAATAGTGGTTCGATTGATATGAATTGGGCCTAGCCCTAGACTAGTTCCTGCTACTGGAAAAGCCTAGACTACTCGAGTCTAGTGTCTAGTCTAAAATAAAGCGTAGCTAGATTTAGATAGAGGTTTGATTACAGGACTAGATGACTCATGCCTATCATGTCATACTTTAGCAAGTTTTGCATTATTAATCCAAAACTACTCTGAAGTTTGATGGTTCTATGCCCTACTACTACTTTGTGCAGTTTGATCTAAATTTCATGGGATATAATGTCTTAACTCATGACCTGCTCTATACAATATCTTTTGTCATTCCTTCCTTTGCATTTCATGTCTTTTTATTTTGTTTCATGATACAACAGTTAGGAAATAGAAAATGGATAATCTGTCATAAAAATATTGTATGTTTATCTGCCTTTTAAATTCTAAATACATGTACAACAAAAAGATAACAATATCAAGATAAAAATACAATACATGTATTCTGTGTTTTTTGTTCGTATTCAAGGGAAATGGATCCTGACACATGCTGATCTCTTTGCCAAGTGGACTAGGACTACAAGACATTGGATGACGCATCGTCTTCATCCACAAGATCATCCATGGCATCAACATATTCAACAAAGACTTGCATGTTCTTCACATCTGCTCCTTCTCAGATAACTCGTGGTCACCTCTTCAAACTGAATGTGAGGAGAAGCAGGTTGAATGTTAGACAGAATATTTTCAGTGCCAGAGTAGTAGAATATTGGAACTCATACCCAGCATAAATAGTTGCAGCACCAACAATAGACAACTTTAAGACACAGTTGGATAAGTTCTGGTCTACACTACAGTATGTCTACTCATGGGAATAGCCTTTCCACCAGTCAGCACAATAAACTGGCACAAAGCAAAAACAACAGCTAGAGACAGAACCTGAAGTTAGCAACCAGCAGAAGATATTCCTGGAAACCAGACTGATGAAAAGGCTTCATTTTTCTAGTAGATCCGGTAATAAAAATATTCTATTGGCGCAACTGAAGAGGGCTGATATAACATTGGTGATGATTACACCCCTTTGGCATAGGTGAAAACTTAAGTAAAATGTTTTCATTATAAAAAAAAAAAGACTTACGAAATTGTATTAAGAAAATGAGTATTTTCAATGTCAGTGGAATAATTGAAAAACAACACGGTAATTGATATCAAGCTTCCTTTTTCCCCTTCTAGAGTTAGGTACCATTATCAGGAGGTGGGGGGGGGGGGGGGAGAGGGGGTGGTAGGGTTGGTTGTCAACCTGCAAAGGCAGTTTTGCTTCCTTTAAGATCCTTTATGCCTGAGTGCTGGCTAAGTAATGGAATGCTTTTTTTTTGTAATGGCAGTCATCCGTTTCCACAAATATTTCAAGTCTTATATTAACAGTGTATTTTGTCATACACTGTATTACAAGGCTAGCATGGATGTGTCTTTAGTAGGCCTAAATATCTTGATGGTCTTATGTAGTTCTTTTACTGGGAACTGATGAGAACTCTTAATGAAACAATGATACAAAAGTAAACATCAGTGTACTCAGTGCTTGTCCTTGCTATGGTTTGAACACGTTAAGAAAGATATGTCCTAGAACCGTGTTAGGATGATTCTTTTTATGCATGTAATGGTTTCTAGATCTACCCTGGACTTAAATTTGATATCTAGCCTGTAATGTGTTAATTATGTAAACAGACTACACAAGGACACTTCTCTATAAATAATTACATGGACGAAATTGATAATTCTGGCAAGGATAACGCATTAAAAATATGTTGTAGATAAGATTTCCTACACATGCTTTGTAATAGATATATTGATGTTAATACATGTAATATGTATAGTTTCATTCTTTTACATTTTTTTAAATGAAATGCTTCATTGACTGTTAAAATCATGAATGGAGTAAAATTATTGTCTTCTTTCAAAACAAAGAGAAGAAACCTTCCAACCAAGTGAAAAATATTACATGTACTTAAAATCACATAATTATGCATACTACAAAGTGCATTATAAATCATGTTTTCTTCTTCAAAGAGTTTTCAATTTCTGCCCATTAGACATTGAAACATTATGATCCTTAAAACATATTCATGCCATCCCAACTTTGCAGGACTTTCTGTGAAGATAGTTACAGAAACAGTCACAGATGTTCATTTGTTAAGGTAAAATCACTGTTAACATTATGTATGAGAGCTGAGAGAAAGAGAGAGAGGCATTAGGTGAGAAATGCTTAATCTTTTTATATTTATCAATTATCAATATAAACTGAGGCTACTTAATTATATGGATGAAAAGCGTATTTGATGTCATTGCAATGTACCTTTGCAAAACAAATATATTGGCAACAGATATTCCAAACCATATGTATGTGCATTTTCCTCATTTTCTCATCAAGCCAAAGTATTATTACAGCATAAATTGTAAATTAGCTTAATTTGATTAATCTTGTTATTTGTGATTTCATTCATTGTCATCTATCTTAATTTGATTTAAATCTAGCCAAAAAAACAAAAAAACAAAAGACGATTATCTTAGCTCGATCGTTGGGCTTTATTATTTCATCCTTTCTGAGTTTCCATGACCACTTTGAGCTTTGTAATGATTCATTCAAAGAGGTGCATTGGGAAATGAACAAGATATATTATCATCATTGGCACATCTTTGAGGTTTTCCATTTGTATTATTCTTTAGAAACATAAGACTAAAAAGAGATCTGGTTGATTGCAAATGTACGCTAATACGGGAGATTTATTTGATTTCTGTTTTCACTGCTATTTTGTTTTTACTGTTACCAATTTAAAGAAACTATTAAAGGATTCTGAAGTGACTATTTGTAAGTGAAAACTGTTTTGTAGTATATCATGTCATGGTGATGAAATTATATTGTCTATTTCGCCCGAAGATCTTGCAGTTAATTGAAGATACTTGACATAATATGTTTATCCAGCTATTAATGACAGTTAATGATAAAGTGAAAGATTTATGAAAAATGACATGTGTATCAAATGAATTGTTACAGTAATTCTTAATTTTACATGTATGTACGTTATAATTCTAATAAAGCATTACACATTTTTATAAAATTATTAAGCTCTAATATGATTAAAATGAAATATTGAAAACAAAATTCCTCATCCTGATATACGGGTATGAAAAGTTATGCTCGATTTTAGTGTATGGATTAATGAAATGCTAACGAATTGGTCGCTATTGATATTCACTTAATAAAATTTTAAAATATATATATTCGTTTTTGAGTGATGTATATTGTGTCTCATGTAGCTACATTGATTAAGATACAGTAGTGAACAAAATGTGATACATGTAATTGCTTTTGTAAACTGCATGCACTGTGAGATGCGAAGGGAAGCAACTACAATTTATGACCATTTAAGGGACTTTAAGATACTTTTACAAGATACAATTCCAGTAAAATTTTACCTCTCTGTGGAGGTTGTTAACGAGAACTTAGAAACACTAATACATGTAATGATAATTAAAAAAAAATAGTATCAATACCATGATACTACTTGATCATCATCATCATCATTATCCTTATTGTATTACATTAAAATCACAAGATTTTCTTAGAAGAGCAATACAGAGATCGGATAAGTATTTAATAAGTACTTGTGAAATACAAAAGAGATGTGATACATACATGTAGAGTCATTGTGAGAGTGTAAGTGAAGAAATGAATGAAATAGAGTGGTAAATTGGCATGACAACCCCCTCCACCCCCCTCCCCCTCCTCAAAATCTTTATCAAGAAAATGTCCCCCTCCATAATACAATACTTCAATATAAAAGTGTAGTTTTCACTGCCTGCAATGCATAATAAATTTATCGCCTGTAGTTCAACTTTCTGTATGACAAATGGCCCCCTATCGTGCGCATCACACTGTTACGGCCCTTTTGGCAGAGATACGCGCAAATAAGCCTTATGCCAGAAGGGCGATATCGCGCGCGGGCCTGCGTTACGGCCCTTCTGGCACAAATGCGCTACATTCAAGCCACATGCCAGAACGCCCCTAACATGTTTTTTGCACATAGCATAAAAACCTCTGAATATTTTACAACAAATTTAGAGTATATCATGTAAAACTTGATAACTTAACACATTCATCGAAATTGACTTCAAAAACAAATACACGACCACACAATTTAAATTTTCAGAGAGGCCAAAACTTTAAACGCGATTATCTCGGAATGGCCAAAAACAGTTAAGGCCCTTCTGGCATAAGGCCGACGATTCCATAAATTCCCCTCTCTCTGTTTTTTGATGAAGGAATAAATCTTTTCCATAAAGGTATGTGATTAAAAACAAATTTCTTATGATATATGAAATGAACATGTAAAATTGTATAAATCCTTTTGATAGTACACAACATATGGGAGAGCATTTCGCAAGTGACGTCGCAAAATCAAAACTTGAAAAAAATTGTAACTTTCTTATCTGTTGTCAAAAACAGAAAAAGAGCAATTCATGGAATTATATTGTACACAACATATGCGAGAGGCGTCGCATGTGACGTCACAAAATTAAAATTTCAAAATCTAATAACTTTCTTTTCCTTTGACCGATTTTCGTTCAAACCTTCACTAATATGCTTCTTTCATGTTTCTGTTTTTATTGAAACCAATTCATCTTCAAGGTGAACTATCCCTTTCATAGGACTGTTGGCTTAATCTTTAGGAATAGCTGTTCAGAGAGCGAGTGAGAAAGAAGAGAAAAACAGATAGAGTAAGGAGGGTGAGAGTGGGGTATTCCACTTACCTGGACCACAATTTTTCCAGCTCGTAATCGTCTAGTTGAGCCCCGAGCAGCACCAAGCATTCATGCAGCTGCGGTGCTATCACGGTGCTACCAGCCTCAAAGCAGATGGGAGCTAGGTAGCGCCGGAGGTCAAAATCACTGCACCAATATAGGGGAAGAACAGGATAATTACATCTCGATTCAAAAAGTATTTGTCGTTCAACGTAATTTGTTGTTTTATAATTGATGATACTGTTATCCACCTGATACTGTGTGTATATGCATGCGTGTGTGAGTGTGTTTGTTTGTGTGTGTGTGTGTGTGTGTGTGTGTGGGTGTGTGTGTGTGTGTATGTGTGTATGTTTTTGTGGTTGTGGCTTTTGATGTGTGTATTTATTTGCTACTTTCATACGTTGTATTGTGATGTAACATTATACCTTTTTAAATGTATATGCTCATGTAATGCTGGTTAATGGTACCTCTTACGTACTTAAGCCTTGTGCTTTTTCTTTGGAGGTCTCCGTCATCTATGCGTTTTCTGAAATGTATTACTTTGTATTTTGATGTTTCTACTTTGTTGAAAATAAAATTGACAATCTTAACAATCTTATAATAATTTTGCTATGACAACAATCACAATAATGGTATTAATAATGACACTCATAATTATAATAATTAAAACAATATTCATATTCAAATCTATCATAATTATGATACTGACAACATTTTCAATAATGAAAATGGCAATAATAATGATTACAATAATAATGATACTGATAATGATAAAATGATAACAATAGTGCGGAGTGGAACGGAGGGTGTAATACTGCCACTACTACCACCATCATCACCAATGCCACCATCAATACAACCACCACTACCACCACATCCACCACTACCATCACCACCACCACCATTATCATCCTTCATGATTTCAATCCACATCACCATGCACCACTGTACTGGGGCACATGCATACCTGTGCTTGCACTTCTCCTTCAGGAGTGCGTTGCCGTAGGCTGCGGTGCATCTCTCTACGACAGGACCCCTCTCTCGATCCCTCAAGTGTTCCTCCGGGTGCGCCCTCCGCCTCTCGGCCGAAACCTCCTTCCGTGCAATCGGGCTAAGCCACTCTCGCTGTACAACCTATGGAGAAAGCACTAGTCACTGTTATAAGAGCTCAGATGTTGTTGTTGGTAATCAAAGTTATAATTAATCTATTTGGTTGCAATGGTGACGGTCAGCTCGCCCCGGAATTCCTTCTGCTTGACTCTTCTCAGAAGAAAAAAAAGATCTTTTACAAATATTTTTAAAAATGTATCATAATTATACGATTCTGTGTATTAAGAAAGTTCTCTTACACACATTATTATGTCTGCTTGGTCATAAGGATGATTTTATCAAACCATTTTAGCTTTCTACAACTATCTATTTCACGTAAACTAGACACACAGACAGATGGACAGACACACAAAGACGAACACACACACACACAAACCTACATAGCCAGAGCGTGGCCGTGTATGTTCTTCTACTAACCTCTGTGTCTCTGAAACAAGCGATGAAATCATCAAAGGTCAGTGAGTCCTCTTTCTCTAAACCAAGCCTGGAATCAAATCAGAGAAGATATAACAGATACAGGTTCAAAGCATCAATTATGACTACAGTGTGTGTTCAGATTTAAAGGGAAAGACTTATAGCTGAAGAAATAAAGCAACATATTGTTGAAGGTTTGATAAAAAAACATCATTCAAAAGGTAATAAAGTCATGACTTTTTATAATCGTAATTTTGTGACGTCACACGTAAGATGCGTACCATATGTGGTGTGCTGTTTATATAATTCTTTAAATTGCTCTTTTTTCATTTTTGATGAAGGAATTAATCTTTTTCAGAGGTGTCTAGTCTAGTCTAG
Source organism: Arbacia lixula (assembly GCA_963669155.1). Classification (NCBI taxonomy): domain Eukaryota; kingdom Metazoa; phylum Echinodermata; class Echinoidea; order Arbacioida; family Arbaciidae; genus Arbacia; species Arbacia lixula. The sequence continues at coordinate 11,156,691 of OZ022597.1, forward strand.
TGATATGTCAAATGCTCAGTTAAAACAGTGTATATCCTTTAGAGAAAATGTAAATTTCCCCCAACATTAGGACACAACATATGGGGGAGGGGGGGGGGGGGGAACTGCTATGTATGCACTCATTATCGTTTTGCGCGAGCGTGTATAGATACGACTCAAGCCTACAACACAACCGCGTTTTGAACTAAACACGTATCAAAACACTGAATTTGGTCCCAAAGTGTTGAGCAAAATCGCACACTTAGTGGAACAGGGGCTCACCTCTGCAGAAGCCTGGACACATCCTCGTGCGTGATGTAACCAATCAGAGGGTAGAGCACCTGACCCATGGCGCTCTTCGACACGCGACCTCTGCCCTGGGGGTCGTGACCCCGAAACATCTGTTTCAGCCCGTGGAAGCCTGAGACCAGCTTCACCTTCAGCATCTGAATCAGCTGTGAAGAGAGAGATTAACTCATTAAAGCTCCTAATTTGACAAGCTCTTTCCTGCCCTATGGGAATGGTGTGTATTACTGGCATAAAAATGCCTCAGTAGTGCAAAAAGAGTTAACCCCTTCTCTGTCAGACTCCATACTGCCCTATGTGAATGGTGTGTATTATCAGTGTAAAAATGCCTCAATGGTGCATAAAGAGTTAACTCCTTATTAACTCCTTCTCTGCCAGACTCTATACTGCCCTATGTGAATGGTGTGTATTACCAGTGACAAATGCCTCATTGGTGCATAAAGAGTTAACTCCTTCTCTGCCAGACTAAATACTGCCCTATGGGAATGGTGTGTATTACCATCATTATTGTGTATTATATCATATTGTTTATTCCCAGTACTACACTTAAAGACTATACATTACAGAATGAAATGAAATTCATAATACCGACTAGGCCATGCCAAGCTTTAGGGTTATCAATAGTTACATATTAATTGATTGAAAGACATGCATAAAATTTGCATACATAACAAAAATGGTCTATTAGTACATCATATTCAGCAGCGTATTATTCCTTTGCATGTAATTTTTATTTCATCCTTTCAGACGGGAGCTGCTGTAAAAAAAAAAAAAAAATCCCTTGCCAAATGTCAAATATGAAAGTTAAAGGGAGTATACTGTACTGGGAAGACAAAAATGCCTTCAAAAGGTGATCATGAGCAATCTTCTTGCCAATGGTCTTAAATTCATGTATTGTCCATTTTAGACCCTTGCTGAAAGTTATTTGCCCTAAAATTTTCCACATTTGGAGTAATAAGTGATTAAATCACAAATTCTCAAATTGTTCGAGCCGCACATTTCAAGGATTTGTGATTTAATCACTGATTATTCAAAATGTGGATCACATGAGAGAAAATAACTTTCAGCAAGTTTCTAAAATGGACAATACATGAATTTAAGACCATTGGCAAGAAGATTGCTCATGATCACCTTTTGAAGGCCTTTTTGTCTTCCCAGGACAGTATAATCCCTTTAACCTCTACGATCATTTCAATAGTTACCCAATTCCACTCACCCTATCTTCATGCATATGTTTAGATACTAATACAGAGTTATTTCCCTCTATTCAAGCTCTGTGTAAATAGTAATTAGCACTCACACAACCAATCCCAACGAGAGATACACTAACTCCTCCAGAGTGTCCTTCCGGGAACAAAAGCGACCAATTATTGACTTTTCTTTCCGATCCTCCTGCCAATATAATAGGACACCCCTTTCAATCGGAGCTTATTGATTTTTTTCCATCGCGGCCATAGAAATCGTATCTATAAACACGCAGGTGATTTCATGCAAGAGCACAAGTTAGAGGCCATGAAAAATGAAGTACACTGGTACAAATGTAGCGTAAAAGCTATGTCCTTACATGTATGCAGTCCCATCCTCTCTAGAAAGACCACTTTGCAATTAATTGAACTTGCCTAGAAAGGCCATTCATCTATCTGTTTCCCTTCTGTGGTCCATTAACACGTTGAACAGAATAACTACTTATGGATTTCAATCACAAGCTCACAAATATTCACATGATTAGTGTATTATCAAACCAATACTGTATTTGAATATTCCATTTCGATGACTTCTTGACTTCCAGTAGATAATTTTTTGAACAATTGTGTTTTCTGTCATGACAAAAATGTGACAATCTAGCAAAAAAAAATAGTTACAGTTGAGGAGATCACAACAGCAGAAACAAGTTGCTGCACAAGAAAGCTGTTTTATTACAGGGTTAGTGAAGATTTTTCCTCTAGTTTTGGTAATCTTTTTACCCGTATATTCCTCTGTCAAATTAACCTTAAATGCGCATTTGCTGAAATCAAGTTTAAAATTGTCCAGACTACTTAAAATGGAAATGACTTGTAACAAAATGAGGTGGATGACTGTAGATTGTTTATCAGGGATGTATCAATAAGATATCTTGGACATTGTTTTCTGTTCTTCGATAATGTTAAATGTCGTCATGGTTACTTGATTATATCCAGATTCCATGAGCATGCAGAACGTGAGTGTAGAAATAAGGTCTAGTCGGGACAATGTAGTCCGTGTGACCAGACTCGGTTGAATATCACACTATAAAACAATAATGTGTTTGTTCCATAGACTAGCATGGTAGTTTGCTACTTGAGTGAGACATGCATCAACATATCTTTAACCTCTTGAGTGCCAGGTTAAACTCTTCTCTATGGGATTCCTGTGTATTACTTGCGCAAAATTGTCTCAATAGTGCTTAAAGAGTTACATGTAAGAAGCTTGTCTCTGCGTTTTTCAGAATGACTGACTGAATCAGGCTGATTAATCTGCATTTACAAATGCAAATTTAAATTGCCAACTTTTGTTACAAATCTGCCATTTACAGCCACAGAAATTGAATGCAGTAAGTCAGCTGACCATTATGTCACTGATTGACCTCTGTGGGAAAGGTCAATCTAGGGGCATGTCATACAGCGTGTTTATCATTTGTTAAATAATATTGAAATACCTAACTGCCTGGGAACCAGACTATGACAACCACCATTGATTCTGAGCAGGGAAAAAATTTTATTCAAAATCTTCGGGGGCTCCTTTTTGCCGATTATCCGATCTGTCTACAATTTTACATTGTGTCTATGGGAATTTGGGGGGCTCTTTTAACATTTTCCAGGGCTCTTTTAATCCCCTGTTTATTTTTTTCCCTGATTCTGAGCACATTACCTCATCAGGGTTCTTGGTGTAGCGAGCAACGTAGTCTTCGCTGCTGGGGACCTTGGCGGACTTGGCCCTTCTTTCTCCTGGTCCCTGCTCGTGCGCTGCCGGGATGCAAAATAATCAACAAAAAATTAATATTCATTCATTATACAATACATGCAGTAAAGAACTCCATTTTTGACCCCCTTACTTAAGTTTTAAATCTTAAAGGGGAAGTTCACCCTGAAATTATTTTGGTTTCAATAAAAAGAGACAAATGAAAGAAACATATGAGTGAAGGTTTGATGAAAATCATTCAAAGGAAAAGAAAGTTATTTGATTTTTAAAGTTTTGATTTTGTGATGTCACGTGCGAGGTGCTCTCCCATATGTTGTGTACAAAACAAGTCGATAAATTGCTTCTTTTCTGTTGTTTACAACTGAATGATTTTTTCGTACAGGTATGTGTGTAAAAACTTATTTCTAATAATGTATCAAATGCACAAGTAGAAGGATGCATATCTTTGTGAGAAAATGCACATTTTCGAAAAAAATTGTACACAACATTTGGGAGAGCACGTTGCATGTGACATCACAAAATCAAAACTTTAAAATCAAATAACTTTCTTTCCTTTGAGCGATTTTCATCAAAGCTCCACTCATATGTTTCTTTCATTTGTCTCTTTTCATTAGAACCAAAATAATTTCAGGGTGAACTGCCCCATTCATTTTTATACAATAACACTAATCTTAACACTACCCTAACCGTAGGAATACCGGGTGCCCTGCTTTTCATGCAATTGATCGCAACTTCTTTTTGACACATCATGTATCAAATGTAACTGTACATTAGAGACACTGAATTTGGACTTGCAATTGATACAGGTCAATCGCAAATCTTGATGAGACGGGGCCCACATCTAGCTGTGCTACCCTTGGAAACCAAGCTTGTAACCCCCACCCTCCCCCCACCCCCTATCGATTTTAGTGGAGGGTACAAAATGAAAACTATCCCACATCCATCATGTGCATAGATGTTTAAAACTTTTTGCTACGACTTAAGATCAAACACACATTAGTGCCATGACTTACGGGCAATGGAATCCTTTCTAACTAGTGCTCTATCTCTCTCTGTCTCTCTGTCTCTCTCTCTGTGGTGTAGTGAAAGTGTGCATAGCATAAGGATACAAATACCCGTGCAAAACCCCAAAATCTTGCGGTCAGTTTTCACTTCTAATATTGTGAGTGAAGTTCTCATACTATTAGTATTTTCTTCCATTTTACATGGTATCTTATTTATTTTCTTTTTACCTGTAAAAGGGTCCCCCCACACTTTTTCTATCTCCCCTCTCCTCTATCTCTCTCTCTGTCTGTCTGTTTCTCTCTCTCTCTGTTTCTGTCTCTCTCTCTCTCTTTAAAATGTATGTTAACTTTATCACACATCATGGGCTTAATTTATATACACCAAAAATTTAGCCGATCGCAGAAACTAGGATTTATGCAAATACCTGGGGGCCATGTCATCATCCTGGAATGTTTCTGCTTCTTGGATCGTCTGCCATTTTCCTTTCCCCCCTCCTTCAAGAGAGGTGGAAGATTTCGCTCTTGCTCATCCCAAGCGTGTAGCCCCACTACCGAGGCTGCTCTCCCGCCCGTAACCAGCGGCGGCGTCCGGGCTTCCCTCCCGGTGGAAGCCGGTCGCGGACTCACTGAATCCGGCCTGTTCGATCCGATGATATTCAACGATTTGCGATCCCCAAGTCTGGACATCGGGTGCTCAATGTTTGGGAGATTTGGGGGCTTAAATCCACTCGTACTTCGTTGATTTTGCACCATACTAACGGCCATGGTCGGGAAAGGTGCTGGCGATCGAAATCTGTATGGGACGATTGCGGTTTCCGCAAATCCCGGAGCTGTCTCTACGGTCGTTGCAGTGCACTAGCAGCAGATTGTGCGAAAAACTGTTATTATGAATCCTCAAACTCGGGCTCAGAGACGCAAATATATCCACACCATGACTGCTACATAAATGACACAAACTTAACACTTTGTCAGTACAAACGCATTATGATTTCCATACTCCAATATAAACGGTATTTTAATCGACTAGAAAGTACTTAAATACTTCACACACAGATGGCTGGCCATTCCAATTCTTCACGGCTACAGACGTAAATATTTACAGCATACAAGGAATAATCCGCTTGCAGCCTACGCGAGTATACACAGTACGTGGGATAATACGAGCTGAGGCAAGATTATCGAAGAGGCGCAAAGAAAAGTGGACTCTCCTATTCTTTAAAGAGGGGGTATAATGAGTAAAACCATTATACATAATCTGCTTTATAATAGATATCTTTATTTTTTACTAATTAGATTTATCTTAAAAATATGTTATTGATGGTTTTACTACAGAAAATGACCATTCATTGATAGAAAAATAGATATACGGCAAAACAGGGGGAAAATTACCCTAATACAAAATGAACGAGTCGAGTTGTCACTTAGTAACCAGTGTGGCAACGCTATGCTCAAAGCACGTGCATACATATGTCCACCCGTGTATTGTGAACAGGTGCATGAACTCCGATTGGTGTTTTTTTTTTTGTAAAGTATTTTACGGATAAAATGGGGGTTGTCATTTCTATAATCATGTAGAGTATGTTCAAACTATTCGAAACTAAATTATAGAAAAATTGATAATCAAATTGCTTAAAATAACTTTCAAATTAATTGAAATCACCCGAAAAGCAAATTATGCTGTTTGAAAATGAATTCTTCTCCGTATTCAGCCTAATTCATTAAACCCAAACGAGAAAATTAAGAGAGCCAGCAATAACACGCGCAATGACAATGACAATGACAATTTACTGATTCCATGTCACCTTGTTAGGTATTTGGGAAAATCATGTCCGTTTTACAATGATATTGATCTGTATTATTTACAATATTTACAAAAGATATATACAGAAAATAAATCATGATATAAATCAGGTATATACGCTTGTAGAGATTGATAAACAAGAAAGTGATTATAAGCTCATCGCATAAAGCGTACTAAAGAATCATAACGAGTATAAAGTAACAAACTAACTTTTTAAAAGAAGACATAAATGTAAGAAAAGGCGAAAAGAAAAAAATATATACATAAAAATGTAAAAATATCGGCGCAAGTAAAGTTATTTACGACTTTAAAAAATACTTTTGAATGTGAGTTGACAAAATAAAACAATAATATCAACAACATCAACACACAGGTATATAGTCAAACATTGTTATTGATACACATAAATTAGCTTTAGCAAAATGTACAGTTATCCAAATTGATTCATTATGTTTTTACCAAATTTTACAAGATTTAGACGCACTTTATAATTGGAAGAATTAAAAAGCTGCTCCATTTTGTATGTATTTGTTTTTTTGGTAAAATATCTGTTAAGTAATGACTTTCTTTCGCCTGCAAAAAAGGGGCATTCAAATAGATAATGAAATTCGTCCCTTAATGATTGAAGAGTGCAAAGTTTACATAACCTCATATTTCTTGTAGTAATATCTCCCAGAGACAAGCGGTAAGTGGTGATTGGAACATCTGAATCTACATAATATTATTCTCTCTCATTTGGGGAGGTCAATCAAGTATTTCTCAAAATGCAAGGACTGTTTAAATATTCGATAAGTTTTGGCATGAGAATTTTCAAATATGGTTGACGACAAACACTGAGAGTGTATATCTGAAAGACGGCGTTCGTCAGAATTCTTAACCCGTTCACGACTAGTAAACTCGCATGTGTCCCAAAAATTGCCCATACCGAGGTTGTCAAGTATCACTTTTATCTTCTTTAACCAATGAGATTGATATATGTTTTGATCATATAATTCTTTTAATATGAAGTATATTTTGCCAGACAGTTTACCTCGTCCACTATGGATAAGATTACACCAAAAATTTATCATTCTGATTTCAAAATATTTTTCTAATTTATGTCTTCCAAGTTCACCAAGAATAATACAATTTGCGGTATTTCTTCTAACATTCATAATTTGTTTACAAAATTGCATGTGAAATGTTTCCAGTTCTTTTGATATACCAAATCCCCATATTTCGCTTCCATCAAGCAAAATAAGTAAAACAAGCTGAGCAAATAACTCCAAGAGAATATCAATAGGTGAATTAAAGTGGTATGTTTTTGAGGAAAGACTGTACATTGCCCTTCTTACTTGATTCAGTTGTTTTATTTGTGCTTTGCGAAATGAATTGTCATAATTAAAGGTGGTACCGAGATACACATATTCATCAACAACTTCAACTACGTAATCATCGAACCTAAAAAATGGAATCTCCCTTACTTTCCCACGAGAAAAGATGATGACTTTTGTTTTATCAGTATTAACCTGCAACAACCACGTTTTACAGATACAGATAACGCATCCAGTGCAAAGCAAGCGCCTTTGTGATTGGACGCCAAGCAGCGCTCAATACACGTCACAATGCCTTATTATTGCGCGTTTTCTGGCATAGGTTGCGTTGCGTAGAAACTGTTGGTATTCACAATTCGAGTTGGACCCACGGACAAGAAAAACAGCGACCGATTATCAAGTTCTGCATTACCATTTACAATGGAGCTTTAATATGGTTTTGACGGCCTGGAAATGTAAACATTAACAATACAGTACAGAACGGTAATGCGTTAGGATAGTTCTCTTCTTTTTCTAGGTTGCAAAAAAAGCAGTGCGCTCATGCATGGTAAAATCATGGAGCATTTCCATTTGGGACATCCGCAACGCACGAATCATCAACAACAACATATGACATATCCGCAAAACCAAATGCCGCATCCACTACAACTACGGCAACCACCCCTGCAACAAACTTTTTTCATACAACAAGAGGAAGGATGTTGCAGTGGCCAGTCACTGTACTTCAACGGAACTGCCGGTAATTCTTTTCATGTATTTTCTGTCCATCTTTCTTTCTTTCTTTCTTTCTACTCATCTGTAGATTTCTTCTTTCTCGGAGCAATGATTGTCTTTGTTCCATCTTCTGTCGGCTTTCTTTTCTCTAATCACGTCGTCCTGTTGATCCTCTCTCCTCCTCCTCCTCCTCCTACTACTACTACTACTACTACTACTACTACTACTACTACGACTACTACTACTACGGCTACTACTACTACTACTACTACTACTACTACTACTACTACTACTGCTATTACTACTACTACTACTACTACTACTACTACTACTACTTCCACTACTACTGCTATTACTACTACTACTACTACTACTACTACTACTACTTCTACTGCTACTACTATTACTACTTCTCCTTCTACTACTACTAGGCCTACTATTACTATTACTACTACTACTACTATTACTACTACTACTACAACAACTACTACTTCTACTACTTCTACTTATACTACTACTACTACTACTGCTACTACTACTACTACTACTACTACTACTACTACTACTACTACTACTACTACTATTACTATTACCTTTACTGCTACTGCTACTACTACTTCTACTACTACTATATACTACTACGACTACTTCTACTGCTACTACTATTACTACTTCTCCTTCTACTACTACTAGGCCTACTATTACTATTACTACTATTACTACTATTACTACTACTACTACAACAACTACTACTTCTACTACTTCTACTTATACTACTACTACTACTACTACTGCTACTACTACTACCACTACTACTACTACTACTACTACTACTACTACTACTACTACTACTACTATTACTACTACCTTTACTGCTACTGCTACTACTACTTCTACTACTACTTCTACTACTACTACTACTACTACTACTACTACTACTACTACTACTACTACTTCTACTAATAATAATAATGATAATGAAATCTACTACTACTACTACTACTACTACTACTACTACTACTACTACTACTACTACTACTACTAGTATTACTACTACTACTACTTCTACTACTAATAATAGTGATAATGAAATCTATTACTACTACTACTTCTACTACTACTACTATTACTACTTCTACTGTTACACTTCCATTGCTATCACTACTAAAATTATTATGCTAATTCTGATTATTCTAATGCACCGTTACTAGCGCTAATGAGTATAGGCATTCCCGCTCAATGTTGACGGTTTTTTTTGTTTCAAATTCATATCATATTACGCCCGTATTGAAGTGGATACACCGCGACGGCCAAATTGTAATTCAATTTTTAGCTTTTCCTTTCCACTTTCCCATTCCGGACAGGCTCTCGCCTTGTTAATGAGGCATGGCCATTTATATGGGAATGGGCCAATGTGTGATGTGTTAATTAATGTAGCGTCGAAATTGAATTACAAATGTTGAGAAAAAGCCACTTCTTAATACACCGTTCTCGTAATGTATTCACAACTTCCCCCCTAACTGGGTAGTAACGTGTTATTGCATTCACCTGTATCTAGTCACTCAGATTCAATGGATGGGATACATTTTGAATCTATTAGTTGTTGCTATTCGGACAAACCTCGGACAAGCTTTGGGGTTCCCATTAGTAACGTATTGTTCGAACGACGTGCATAAAATTTGCATACACAACGAAAATGGTCTATTGTAATATGCGCATGAGCAGATTATTGCTGGTAGAAAATGACCTCAGGTCAATGGAAATTCATTAGATAGTCAACGACGTTTCAACTTATTATCATGCAGATATGGCAACAGCTAAACAGCACAGGTAGTGAAAGAATATTCCACTATGTGCACCTGCTTGTATTGATATTCCGGGCATACTTTAAAATGTTTTTACATCCATCATCCAACACAGCTTCATTAAAAGATTCAAATCAGCAGTCTCATCTAGCAGTATTTATTCAGGGAATTCAGACCACGGTCTATTTCGCTACGTTTCGTAAGACGTAACGCAACTGCGAACATTACAATGGAAAAACAGGTAAGTTTAGCAAGTTCATGCCCCACGTCGTCCGCGCTTTGTAAAATTTGAATCTCATTAATTGTTTGTAGTTAAAAACCGCCAACATTGAGCGGGCGGACCCGTACAGAGTACCGAAGTGTGACGTAGTTTAAGCATGATGTCGAGACAACTGGTTCTAAACTATGTCAGTACGACAAGCAGCAGTAATCATGGCGGGGACTGTCATTGGGAGTGGCCGACACTGGCCCGCTAGTCATTATCGGACCAGTGAAACTCTGACTTGAGTGACATCGTTTAGAACCAGAAACCTGCATAACAAGGGATATGACGACACCACTTCGGTACTCCTTTTTATCTGAATAGATTACGAGAATAGCTTATTGAATAACCCATATCATAGTTACACCATGGTCGGACAATCCACTGAATCAAATACTACTAGAATTCAAACTGGGATTTGTTCATGAAGCTGTGTTGGATGATATATGTAAATATATTTTACAGCGTGTCTATAACAACATGAGAAGCAGGTGCATTCGGTGGAACGTTCTTTTACTACCTGCTAAATTTAAGAGCTGAATAAGTGTTCTCGTATCTGCATGTTCATGTACCTGAAGTGAAGTCGACCATAATATGCTTTTCCCCTGCTTTTCTCTTTGAGTGGTACAATAGACCCGAGGTCATTCATACCAGCATTAATCTGCTCATGCGCACATTGCACCTATGAACTGGCTGACCCATAGAGCTCACTGAACTATACCACTACGTAGTGGTATAGTTCAGTGATAGAGCTCCATCTTTATGTAGGTACTCTACATGGAGTGGCTAGATAGCGCCCTCAAGCACAGCCTAATACATCTTGAACAATCGACGTAATAGAGTAAGTACGAAGTGGTGTCGCCATATGAGCATGTTGTGAAGACAATAAAATATATTTATTGGTTCTAAAGAAACTCATTCCAGTGAAAGGTTTAGCGGTCCGATGTTGTCTATCGGGCTAGTGCCGGGCATTCCCAGCATGAGAGTCCCTGCTGTGATCACAGCTCCTTGCTCTACTCGCATTATTTAGAACCAGATGTCTTGACAATAATGATCAAATGACGTCACACTTCGGTACTCTATAGAGTACCGAAGTGGTGTCGTCATGTGACTATGTTGTCAAGATAATTGATTCTAAACAAACTCCCTCCAGTGAGAGGTTTAGCGGTCCGTCTATCGTGCTCTCGTCCCCTCGTCGGAACCGTTTAATCGCCTTGACATGTACAAATCACATATGATGTGTACTACTTTCCATAAATTGCCCTTTACCTATACTCAATATAGACCGTGGCTCCCTATCTTTCTCTCGATTTCTGCGTCCCTTCCTCCGCCCTCCTCTCTCACTTTTTCCCTCGTTCTCCCAATGTCATCGTTCCCTCAATCAACCAGGTCGAATAACGGGGGCCCTTCAGCTCATCATCGGTCTCATCGTCATCGGCATTAACGTCGCCCGCATCGTCATCGATGGCGTAGTCCATCCGCATATCGATCAGGTTCTCGGGGCCGGACTAGTCGTGTTTGTCATCCCTGGCGGCATCCTGGGTATCTGCTCCAAATCACGCAGCCGCTGCGTGGTCATCGCCTACCTCGTCATGTCACTCTTGTCGGTGTTGAATAGCATAGGAATCGTCATCATCGAGGGCATGGCCGCCGGCCTCTACTCACACCGCTTCTTCTGCATTGATGCCTTCTCTTGTTACCGGGAACAATTGCCGCTTGTCGCCATTTTCCACACCGCCTGCGCCGGTATAGCACTGATCGAGGTTGTCGTCGGAATCGTAGCTTCGGCGTACTGTTGTAGGGGGCTCAGTGGAGAATGTTGGTGCTGCTATTGCGACGAAATCGAGGAAGACGCACCGACGACGATGATGGGGACAACGACGATGATGACGACACACCAGGCATTGCCGACAAACCGAGTTTCCCCCGCCATCGCTTATAGTTCAAAGTGACTCGAATCACCCGCTGTCTTCATGTTGCCACGGCCTCATGATTAGACCGAGGCGTGTTCAATGTAAGAAATCCCAACACTAATTCAAACAACAAGTGAACGGTATCACAGCTACTGCTAAGCTTGTTGATCATGTCGCTCGCTCTCTCTCTCTCTCTCTCTCTCTCTCTGCATGCAGCATAATAATGTAAAACTGTAACACTCCCTGTGGCTTATGGTATACAGTGCATATACATTGGACTCAAGCATCGTTCGACCGAAAGACATGAGAAAATAAATCATATATTGTACCAATGTTGTACTGTTCATGCAGATGATGAGTGTAGTTATGTAGTTACAGAGTAGTTACATAGGTTCCAACGACGTTAAATGGACATTAAAAAAATACACAACTGTACATGTGAGAGAACATCTCGCACGTGACGCCACAAAATCACAACTTAAAAGTCTAATTACTTTCTTTTCCTCTGACCGATTTTGGTTAAAAAAAAAAAAAAAAAACTTCACTCATATGTTTCTTTTAAGTTTGTAATTTTGATAAAACCATCTACATTTCATGGTGGACTATCCTTTTATAAGAAGTTCGTTCCTTGTGGCGGCGGCAAATTACCGGAGGCAAAGTGCACGACGCGAACGGCAGCGGGACACTTCTTCTTTTCTCTTTCTCTCCACTCTCTCTCTCTCTTTCTCTTTCACTCTCCCCTCTCTATCTCTATCCACCCTCTCTTTCTCTTTCTCTCTCCCTTCCTTTCTCTCTCCCCTCTCTTCCTCTTTCCCCGTCACCTCCTTTCTTCTTTCTCTCCCCTCTTTTTCCCTCTACCCTCTTTTTCTCTGTCTCTCTTCCCTCTCTTTCTCTTTCTATCTACTCACTCTTTCTCTTTCCTTTCCCTTTCTCTGCCCCCTCTTTCCCTTTCTCTCCTCCCTTTCTTTCTCTCTTCCCTATCTTTCTCTCTTCCCTGTCTTTCTCTTTCTCTCCCTCTCTTTCTCCCCCCCCCCCCCTCTTTCTCTCCCATACTTTTCCATTTCTCTCTATCTTCTTTCTCTCCCCTCTCATTCTCTTTTCCCTCTTTCTCTCCCCTCTCATTCTCTCTTCCTTCTCTTTCGCTCTCTCCCCTCTTTCTCTCTCCCCGCTCTTCCTCTTATGCTGTTCAATGAGTGAAGCAACTTAATGACGTATTTAGTGACAATGGAATGTACGTCATGAAAATGATTTCCCCTGGAGAATGCAATCTTGCCTCTGCCATGGATCACTAATTCTGGGCCATGTGGCATAATAGGTTTTCCATTTTTGTAACTTACCATCAATGGTAACTACCATGGCAGCAGCCAATGCGCTCTCATCATTGCACATGTTGCCATGGCAGTTACCATTAATGGAAAGTTGCAATAATTGAAATCACATATATATGCAACGTAGCCCTAATCTTCACTGACCACGGCCGTTATGATCGTTACTCTGTCTTTCAAATTTGCAACAATATTTCAAATACGGTAAAAAACAATACAAAAAGGAAAGGAGCACTACATTGAAAATAAACAAAATTGTCAAATATATAATTTAGGGCAATAAACAACGGTGTTAAGTTGAGAAAACAAGGTGGTTCGCCTGATTCTCACCTGATTTCGCAATCAATAAACAGTGCTAAGTTGTTTTTCAAACATTTAAATGATGCCTAGAGGGCCTTTGACGTCATCATCTTCATCAACACATATGTGGTATTACCCAAGCATCAATCAATCAATGCGGAAATTATAAAAAAGAGAGAAAGTTAAATCAAAACTTTAAGAAAAATGACGCACATGGCCTCATATCAATAGACGTTTTGACCCCTAGATGACCTCTGGGGGGCATTTCATCAAAGGACTTGTCGGACGTTTTATCCGACAAACTGTTACAAGCTACTGAAATGCTTGCATCTTATTGGCCGAGAGCAAACTTGTCGGATAAAATATCCGACAAGTCCTTTGATGAAATTCCCCCCTGATCTCATCATCCTCATCACCAGACAGAAAGAAATAAGAGCAAGTTAAACAAAAACTAACATTGTTGGAACAGACTCACAGGCCAACAGAACAACAGACTAACAGGAAAAGTGATTAGTAAGTCTCATTCGAACTTCGTTCAGGCGAGACAAAAAATGAAGAGAAAAAGTTGAGAACTGAACTGCAGTGTCTACTAGTTTTGACATACACTCATTGTACTGGAATGTATACATGTCATGTATCAAGATTCTAGCTTCTATCTTGAATTTGTTTACTTGAGAAGAAAAACTGCGTGTGCATGCTTCGTTTAATACTGAACATGGTAAAAACTTATTTCATAAGTATACTTAACAAACTTGTCTGTCACAGAAATTTTTATGCTAATTATCTAACATTGCAGAAAACAAGTGATCATAAAATATCTTCAGCACAAAACACTGAAGAGCATTTTTAATTCTAAAATTATTTTCACTCAAATGGAGAGCTACTTCGACTCCTGTTATATCCCTTTAATATTCTGTGTAAAACTTAAGTAACCAGCAAAACACATTCCAATGCTCAATTGCTAATTAAGGTACATGTACATGATATTGGATTTCACTCATGCTATACATATAACATGTTCAGTGACAAAACTATCAAAAAAAAATCCCACAAAGAATGAGCAAACTAGTATAGTGCTACATTGTAATGACAACTGTTTTTTTTAATATCATATTGACTCCTCAGGCCAAATGAAATGGAATTATTCTAAGCTCAGAATTTAATTGTAACAAGGAACATGTAATTTTTTTATACAAAACAAAAAAGTAAAAGAGCATTGGTGGTTAATGAGCATGTGCTCTGCCTATGAAGAATAACAAGTAGTATAAATGAAAATGTTAACACTTCTTAGTGAATGAAAGTACTCAAACTGCTGAAATAACAAATTACTTTGTAAGGAGTACATGTACCAATTCCTCGCAGAAAACTTACTCCTTTTTTCAATTCATCACTATATCAACAATTGATGATAAAAAATGTATAATGGCAAGTAATAATATTTCACATACACATTCATGCTTGTCCTTATCCTTGTTAAGTGCGTATCACATAAATATGACTGTAAAATCAAAGATAGCCGTTAAGCATTGGCATATTTCCGTCTCGCAATCAAACGCCAAAGGGAATACCAATATGGCAGCGACCACGTGACAACGTACACTCGCCGGCAACACTGGTTCACTCTTGATCAGCCTTCCCCTTTCTTTTGGTTCCGTGGTTCACAGCAGCATTGTATGGACATTGCATACATGTGCATGTACACACCTACCCAGAAATGCAATCATAACAGCTTTTCATTTTATTATATCGTCACAATAGACATATTTTCTGCAACTATGACACATATCACCGCATGAAAGCAAAATATAATATATATACCAAGTAATACAATATATGTAATAACAAATGAATTACTCAGGCATATTTGAGAAAATGATTTGAAGCTTTGAATGAACTTCTTTATTTTATTATTATTATTATCATTATTATTATTATTATTTTAATTTTTTTTATTTATTTATTTGTTTCTTTTTTTTTCTTTTCTTTTTTTTTTTTTTTTTTTTTTTTTTTTGGGGGGGGGGGGGTGTCACATTTTTAGATTTTGAAGCTTTGAAGGCAGTTTTTATTTCAAGCCCTGTATTACCCTTTTCTAGTTTAAACTAAAGAGCTTAATACAAAGACTTTGGCGACAGTACTGTAAGGGGACAAAAGAAAACAATTCATCTCTTTATGCAAGTTTACTTTCATTTCCCTTCTTTCTAATGCATGTTCACGAAAGAAAAGTTACCGGAAATCTACCGGTAGGGCTTAGTAAAGAATAATACAAATTCACCAGGGAAACCTAAATCGCAAAACTTTTACCCGGCCATGATTTTGCCAGGCCAAGTTGGGAAATGTAACCTAAACCAGCCGATCGGTATACATGAGTATTGCGCAATATATATATTGATCACAATAGATGTTGGGCAATTCTTGCGAGCAATGTTCACAGCAGCATTGTATGGACATTGCATACACACACATCTACCCAGATGTGCAATCATACTGTAGCAGCTTATACTGTATATCGTAACAATAGACATATTTTCTGCAACTATGACACAAATCATCGCATGACAGCAAAATATAATATATATACCAAGTAATACAAGATATACAATAACAAATGAGATACTCGGGCATATTTGAGAAAATGATTGGTCATAACTTGCTATATTTTGGACACATTTAGACAATATACAGACGTGTACAGTTGAGGCCACACGATCCTCCTGTGAGAAAATATCTTTTTCTCAATTCTACTTAATTCAATGTGGTCTACCCACTGTTTTTGTAGTGAGATAAGTATAATTGTATATATGCTTGATCATCCTGCTGTATTTCTCAAATAAAATGGTTTGATATATATTCTATAGCAAAATCTTCCAAATTCATTAAAAATCAGTGGGTCAAAAGTTTACATAGAGTCACACTTTTTCGTTACTAGCTGTATCCATTACAATTGGTGTTAACAAACTATTCACGACTACCAGATCAACTGGAATATCAAAATGAATAAATTTAATAATGGTGTTAATTTATGGATACCTCTTCCTGATCAATACCTTTGGAAGCTTTACTTTCCATGTTGGGAAGTTAAAAAAAAAAGATTTTGAAGCTTTGAAAGAACTTTTTTTTTTTTTTTTTTTTGGGGGGGGGGGGGAGTTTTACATTTTTAGATTTTCAAGCTTTTCAGGCAGTTTTTATTTCAAGTCCTGTACCCTTTTGTAGTTGAAACTAAAGCGCTTAATACAAAGACTTTGGTGACAGTGCTATAAGCGGACAAAAGAAAACAATTCATCTGTTTATGCAAGTTTTCTTTAATTTCCCTTCTTTCTAATGCATGTTCACGAAAGAAAAGTTACCGGAAATCTATCGGTAGGGCTTAGTAAAGAATAATGCAAATTCAGTTGGGAAACCTATATTGCATAACTTTTACCCGGCCGTGATTTTGCCAGGCCAAGTTGGGAAATGTAAACTTAACCAGCCGATCGGTTCACATGAGTATTGCGCAATATCTATATTGATAACAATAGATGTTGGGCAATTCTTGCGAGCAATGTTCACAGCAGCATTGTATGGACATTGCATACATGTACACATCTACCCAGAAATACAATCATAACAGCTTATACTGTATGTCGTAATAGACATATTTTCTGCAACTATGACACAAATCATCACATAAAAGCAAAATATAATATATATACCAAGTATTACAAGATATACAATAACAAATGAAATACTCGGGCATATTTCAGAAAATGATTAGTCATAACTTGCTATATTTTGGACACATTTATACAATATACAGACATGTACAGTTGAGGCCAAACGATCCTCCTGTGAGAAAATATCTTTTTCTTAATTTTACTTAATTTAATGTGGTCTACCCAGTGTTTTTGTAGTAAGATAAGTATAATTGTATATATGCTTGATCATCATGCTGTATTTCTCAAATAAAATGGTTTGATATATATTCTATAGCAAAATCTTCCAAATTCATTAAAAATCAGTGGGTCAAAAGTTTACATAGAGTTACACTTTTTCGTTATAGCTGTATCCATTACTCTTGGTGTTAACAAACTATTCACGACTACCAGATCAACTCGAATATCAAAATGAATAAATTCAATAATGGTGTTAATTTATGGATACCTCTTCGTGATCAATACCTTTGGAAGCTTTAAGTTCCATGTTGGGAAGTTGGGAAATGTAAACTTAACCAGCCGATCGGTTCACATGAGTATTGCGCAATATCTATATTGATCACAATAGATGTTGGGCAATTCTTGCGAGCAATGTTCACAGCAGCATTGTATCGACATTGCATACATACACACCTACCCAGAAATACAATCATAACAGCTTATAATGTATGTCGAAACAATAGACATATTTTCTCCAACCATGACACAAATCATCGCATAAAAAGCAAAATACATTGTATATAACATGTAATACAATATATGTAATAACAAATGAAATACTCATGCATATTTGAGAAAATGATTCGTCATAACTTGCTATATTTTGGACACATTTAGACAATATAGTTCATGTACATGATATATTCAAGATTCAACTTTATTTTTTCACCGACATATATAGACTACAACAAGCTCCAGTAGATTTTGCATCATTCAATTAACATTCAAGTTCATCAACTGACAACATAATAGTGTAGGTAAATGTCATGTACACTGCACTCATTTTGATAGTAGACATGAGAACATATATGTAAGAAACGCATTGAAATATTACACTCTTTGACTTGTTCACTTTTTAACCTCTGCAAATTGCTGTTCATCATGTACATAGTACATTTAGCAAGCATTGCTTTATCCAATATAGGCTTATGTTGGCTATAGGCCACAACTCGGTGGAAATGTTGACATTGCGCAACGATTGATAAATAACAATGTAGGATACCAAATATTTGGCAATTATTTGGACCAATATGCATTCCCATATCGATTACATTTCAAGACAGTGTGTCCCTTTTGCAGGTAATAAACACCACAAAAAATGGAAGAAGAACGTCTTTTCCAATTATAGAAGTGGAAACTGACTTTAAAAGCGAAATCATATCCATTGCTAGATTATGAGAAGTTTTTGGCAGTTTGTCTGAAAACCTAGAGAACAGAAACTGCTGTGCTCTATTATGGTCCACTCCACTTCAATGGGAGCAGTGCCCACGTCGCACGCTGACAGGGACAATACGATTATGAATGTCGACTATTGTCGGTGCGTTTCAACGTAAACAATGACATTTTTTTTTTCAATTTTCCTAAAAATGTTTGTTAAGCTTTGACTGTGAGATTTCATACACGTTTAATATTGTCAGGGTAAAGTACTTGGTGATTTATGTCAGCTTCATAACTCGGCGAAAATCCTGTGACAAGATATATTGGGCACATTT
This sequence comes from Arbacia lixula, assembly GCA_963669155.1. Classification (NCBI taxonomy): domain Eukaryota; kingdom Metazoa; phylum Echinodermata; class Echinoidea; order Arbacioida; family Arbaciidae; genus Arbacia; species Arbacia lixula. The sequence goes on from OZ022597.1 coordinate 11,175,751, forward strand.
TAAGCAATGTGGGGGGAACAATGTGTTTTTCCGAACCTGGGCCTGGTTCTGGGCTTATTTGCCAAGACTATGTCATGTGATCGTACTTAGGATTGGTTAAGCCCGATTGAGCATAGGTCTGGTCCTAGATTTGCTTTTCATTAAATGCATCCTTTCTTCTACACACTCAACATAACTAGCTATAAGCTATCATAGTATGGACTAGTCCTGGTCATATGACTACAGTCTTGATCGTAGTACTAGTCCTGATCGTATATGATTAGCCCTGGTCTTCGGACTAGTTCTGGTCTAAGGCGTAGGACTAGTCCTAGTTGGTCAACACACCTACGGTGTGCTCATCATTACGCTTGGAGCGGGTGAAAGCAACACGCTCTACACGACTCGCAACTTCCGTCGCAATTTGACACTCTCCACCGGATTGGGCTCTTTGTAGTGCTTCTTTAAGATTCGCACAGATAGTATCATAGAACTCTAATTTCTGTCCATCTAGCAATGTGTCCGTTTCTTTCCCGAAGATTAAGTTGTTAGCATAATTAACACATGCTAACGTCATAGCCTGCCGCTCTAGACTTTGGCGCAGCTCTCCCACATATTTCTCTTTGAGCTCTTTGCATCGATTGACCAAGTCATCTCTGTTACTGGTCAGCTGACTCACCATCTCATCATATGCCCCATCTATCTGCGTTATCATTTTGTCCAGTGCGCCTTCAACCATGGCCTGCACCACTTCCGTGTCGCGCATGTTGTTTTCAATCATGGCCGCGGAAGCCTCGTACTGGGTTTGGAGAGATTCCCGGTTGGTTTTCATTCTTTCTTTGTACTGCACCACATCTTCAATCACGTGACCAAACCCGGTGTGATCAATCTGGCGACATTTGATGCAAATGGATAGCTTGCACGACGTGCATACCCACTTCTTTTCTTGTCGCGGATGTTTCTCGCAGTCGTACCTTTCCTTTACAATCGTATCCATATTCATGCCCTCACTCACACTTACTGTCACGTGAGCCTTGGTTTTCTTAAACAGCCCGTGAGCGTAGAGACATGACCAACACATATATTCGTTGCACATCTCGCAGTAGCGCATGGCGGCTACCTTCATCCCTCCTGCGCACAGCGTACACATCTTGCTAGCAGAGCTATCCAGGGGCTCGGGTCTGGCCGGAGGATCAGGGACAGTATCGCTAATTTTTAGACGAGTGAGGGTGCGACACAGCGGGCATGATAACATCTCCCCTTCCTTCCTGTCTACCTCCTGGCCTCTGGTAAACTCCACCAACATAACCAGACATTTCTTGCAGAAGGTGTGGGAGCAGTCAAGGAGCACGGGTTCTTCGACCCATTGCTTGCAGAGAGGAATACAACACGTGGCTGGGACGGTGTGCTGTCCACCCATAGTGCGCTCTGCATAGGCAATGATACCACGTGTTATAAACACAATCGACTCTCAGTTTTTGCAAAATAATATAACAAGAAAGGTGTAATTTAAACATACATAAGTTATCAGATGTCCTCTAATTTTAGAGCAGGTTTCATCAGGGATACTGTTACGTACGGAGGGATCAATATTCTTTCTTTGAACCCCTATGCTCTGCAACGCAAAAAAGTTATGTGTTCTTAACATGTGCTTTTCAGCGTTTTGAACATAGTGTGTTAATGGATTCTCAGCTGAGAGTACGAAGGAAATGTGCAGTCTCATTTTGCTTGTCGAGTTCTGTTATGAATTCCACGAATATTTTTGTGAGCATAAAAGATATCAGGAAACAAAAATATCAGGTGCATGCAAATGCACACAAACCATTGTTTATAATAATACACAGCTTAAGATCTTTACAATTGTTGAATTCAACAACTGTGAGAAAATCTGTAATATATAAAGTGCAGAAGAAATTAGTCAATTGGGTAGGTAAGAAAAATATCTTCTGTTTTTTCATCATTCCTCAATCGTAGGCTGAGGAAGAAAACCGAGTACAATGGGTGGTATGACAGAAGTTATCCTAAGTTATCGTTCTGTAATACCACCCAATATCTTTATCCTAATACCCTAGGGGGACGAGGGCCCGATGAGATGCTGTGATTATTGGCTGTTCATAAATGAAACACTTGCCTCCATTGGCTAATAAATGCGCACTGAGTGGGGTCAAACCCTCCCTAATTTACATTAAAGGGCCCCTGTCATCAAAATATATGTTGACTTCTGTTAAAGCAACATGATATGTACATAACAAAATCACTAGCTGTTCAATGGAAATATGTGTCCTATATTTTAAAATAATTTGTCTATATTTTTTCTCAGCACTGATAAGCCCCGCCTCCAAAATATCCTCCAACTCAAGATTCCCCCTGTGACATCATCAAAGGTAGAAATTAGCAGGATAATAAGCAGAGTTTATGCACAAACTAAACATTGCAATGATTACCTCCACCTGCCCACAAGATCATCACATGTCTTCACACAATACCATGTACTGACATTTCACTTATGTGGGAATAATCGTTTCCTTACGTCAAAAATGTGTTAGCACTTTGATGCTATTATAAGCACTGGCAGGTAGTCATTGCAACGTTTAGTTTGTGCATAAATTATGTCTATTATCCTGCTAATTTCTACCTTTGATGATGTCACAAGGGGAATCTTGAGTGGAGCATATTTTGGAGGCGGGGCTTATCAGTGCTGATAAAAAATATAGAAAAATTATTTTAAAACATAGGACACATATTTCCATTTAACAGTTAGTGATTTTTTTATATACATATTGCATATACAAGTTGCATTAACAGAAGTCAACATATATTTTGATGACAGGGGCCCTTTAATGTTAGTTTCTCACTTCACCCCCTCCCCCATTGGTGACCAGCTGAGACCACCTTTGTGAATTCGGGCCTAGGAGTCTGGGTGATAGTACTTTTTGGTTTCGCTGATCTCTTCACTCCTCACAATCCTAACGCGTGATCAATATTTTGAGTACGCGCGAAAAAAAAAGTGCGTCACACTCACACTATCAGCTCCTAATAACGCGTCCAAACGCGCGTCCTAATGCGCGTCCTAATTAACGCGCGTCTTAATTAACACGCGTCCTAACGCGTGTTCCCCATGGCAGCGGGGTTAGGTAAAGAAGTAAACGTTACCTTTGTACGTCAAATTGTCATTTTTGGTATAGATAGTTGGTTTCAGATGTGGAATATAAAGCAAATAATCAACGTTGGTTTCAGGCAATGAGACAAACTATCACTTCCTCGGCGATCTGAATGTATACGCTATCTTTCCTCAGCTGCGCTTCGGAAAGATTTAGCTACATCCGGATCGCCTCGGAAGAGATAGTTCGTCCCATCACCCTCACCAACGATGATTATTTGCTTACTATTCAGAAGTATGTCCAAAAATGTAATTTTGATTAAAGAATGCCCCGAACGAGATAGTCCTGTTTACAAGTTAGGCTGTAATTTTGCTTTTACCATGAATACTCACTTTTAGTTTTATGATGACCAAGCAGCTGAAAACAAACTATTTTGAATTGGTGAGAAAGAGTGTAACTTAGAAAATCTCGGGTACAGTTCTTCGCGGCTTAGCCTTCTACAGGACCTGTGTATTATCAGTCTCTCTGCTGAGATTGCATCTGGCTCCTCTGAAATGATCAAAAATGTAATTCCGATTAAAGAATGCCCCGAATGAGACACTTATTCCTGCCTGCTGTGTATAGATAGGGAGTTCGACGGAATGTCACAGAACGCAATCCTATATGCTACCGTGGCAAAAGTGTAAGAGATAAATATGCGATTAAAATAATATTTAATATTTTACCATCAATTTGCTATCCTCTTGAAGCTCAGAAGTTCCTCTTTGTATATATGTCCTTTTTGCACACTTATAAATATGATAAAATGCATCTGAAGTACAGTCAGAGAGCTTTGCAGAAGCGACTTCACAGGGAGACGCTATTTTGTTGAATATATACATATATATTTTTTTTTGCTTTTACGGATCGCGTTCGCGAAGATGAATACGCCATCTATGTTCAATAAATGCTATTTTCTGGTAATTTTCTTATGTAATAATTTTTCCCGAAAAATCAAGCCATAATTCTTCTTAAAACTCATGAAATTGACAATTTAGAATGAGAAAATGGGATGCAAAAATTGTATTTTCTAAAAGCTTGAAGTGTTGTGATTCCAATGGTGCACGTTGATTTTGATTTGGCCCGTGCGATAAGCTGCGATTTACGTATGTTTACAACTGTGTCGAATTGAAGAAATCTTAATAGCATCATGGAGCAACTAATACTGTGTGATGGCTTGTTTGTTCATATATATATACACACACACACCCATATATATATATATATATATATATGTGTGTGTGTGTGTGTGTGTGTGTGTGTGTGTGTGTATGTAACACTTTTATCAATGTTATATGGAATCTATAAATAGAAATTAGATGAAATCTGAACTGCATTTTCCATAGTTTCAAACTTATTTTAAGAGATGAGACTGATGATGATTCATTAATACCATCAACCATATTTAGACTCACGAGTTGCCTTTAAAATTGTCAAACAATTCTGTGTACAGAAGGTTGCATATCCTGGCAAAACTGTGGATTTACATCTTACTTTAAATGCCATGAGATTTCTTTTGAAATCAACTTTCCAATGATACCAGATTTAGGTAGATGGATCTCAAAATTCAAGTTATTGTTGCCAGTTGATGTGATTGTTGTACATCTAACAGTCGGTATCTAAAAACAGGCAACGCGAAACACTGAATCTTCCTCCTTTTAGCATGCAATATATCCATCCATCAGAGCTTATTTAAGCACCATTCTATTTCTCACTTCACAAGCGATCCAATGTATGGGGTTCCTTCACAAATTCAAAAACCGAACTCCCTAGTAGACTTCATGTGGGTTTGTGTTGTACTAACAAGTAAGCTGCTAACTTAGACAGGAATAACCGTCTCATTCGGGGCATTCTTTAATCGAAATGACATTTTAGGACATTATACTAATAATAGGGCGTTCAGAGGAGCCAGATCATGATGCAATCTCAGCAGATCCAACGTCCGACAGAGACTGATTTTTCGGTCTACTGCTAACTTTGCTTTCACCATGTTCACCATGAAATACAGATAAACTCACCAAAAGACTGTCATGGACATCAGTGCAGATGAGTACATCATATATTCACCTGAAAGCAGAACAAGAAAAAATAATCAAGCACAAATCATTATCCCATTTGCAAGAACAGATACATATAAGAACTCATTTTTTGTAAGAACACCAAGGGACTGGAACAGATTACGGGAGGAAATAGTCGAGGCAACCACCGTAGACAGCTTTAAATGTGCGCTCGCAGCGTCCCAGCAGTAGCACACACGATGTTTACATCAAAAGTTGGCGATATGCGGTGGATGCCGCCCTGTCGACTATACTTCAGAAGAATCAGAAGAAGAATCATGATGACGACCAGCGAAGAGTTACGTGCCTTGATCAGAACACTGGCTTGCAAATATGGTTCTTTGAATGTAGTCTTAAGAGTTGTCATCGTATCGACAAAAGCGCCTAGCTCTGGGTTTTCCCTGTACGTGGGTACTAACCAGTCAACCTTGACCTTAATTTTAGTTGCGAAGCAGCGCCGCTCTACGGTCGACATGGCCAACTCGCACCAGGACCAACTCGCCCCAAATTTGGTCAAGTCGCCTCAATTTGTTGTCGACTCGGCCCTGTGTTTGGACGAGTCGCCCTACCTTTTCTTCACACGAATGCTCATGATTGTTAAATTCTAATACCTGATATGTTTTCATAAATGGTTTGAAATGTATATTTATATTTATGACGGAATAAAGAAAACTTCTAACAAATGAGAGAAAAAAGGTCAAACCTTGATCTTATGTTTCCCCAAGTTCACGGCGATCCTGGGTGTATGTAAACTCCTGGCCTCAACTGTATTTGTAGTTTACCACGGTGAAACCCAGGACGAAAAATCAGTAGAAACCATTAGAATTTCTACTGGTTTCTTCTGGAAATTTTCTACTGGTTCGAATATGGAAAGTGAAATGAACCAGTAGAAACCAGTAGGAATCTCTACTGGCTCCAATAAAGATTCCTACTGGTTTCTACTGGAAAATTTTTACTGGTTTGAACATGGAAAGTGAAATGATTTTTAGTTGAAACCATTAGAAAAAATACCAGTACCAGTAGAAACCAGAAGGAATCCAGTAAAATACCTACTGGAACCATTAGGAGACCAGTAGGAATCAAAATGTTAAACCAATGTTAAAAGTACTGATTTATCTATATCTTAGGATAATCCTAATCAAGACATGTTCCTTAAAGGCCTTAATTAATCCTACCCTACCCTATACTGATTCCTATCCTATTTTGTATTCTTACCCTCACATACTTTCATATATATAGTAGTACGGTTATAAGGTTTATAAGATATTGGTTAGTGCAACTTACGTAAGAAGATCGTTTTTCGTTGCTGTTATCATTATTGTCTTCACTTAAGAAAGTGACATTCACTATTTTATGTTTAAAATTCAAATCATGTATTGGTATATGTACTTTAATATTCCTTTTATATGGTTATGTGGAAGTTATCTATTAAAAAGTACAAAATTGTGACACGTGAATGCTCATGAATATTCATGAGGTCTCACTGTTTTCTTTTGGTTTCTATTGGTTTTTACTGGTCTCCAAGACCAGTAGAATTCACTGATTACTAATGGTTTCTTCTGGTTTGACTTTGTACTTTTCACACTCCTTTTCAAACCATTAGGTCTCACTGGTTTCTATCGGTTTCTACTGGTCTCCAATACCAGTAGAATTCACTGGTCTCTAATGGTTTCTACTGGTTTGACTTTGTACTTTTTTTTACAATACTTTTCAACCATTAGATTCTACTGGTTTCAATGTTCAACAAAAGAGCCAGATGTGCGGATGACATAAATGAGCACATGCATCCGAATAGGAAAGGAATTAAGGTGATCAGAGAAGTAGGATAGTGAATACGAACATTATTTCAAGCAGAACTGAACTAAATACCAAACTTCATTAAACTTAAGAGAATTCAAAAGAACAAATAACTATCTTGCCTGACAATTTGAAAGAAACGTTGTCAAGAAATGTGTTGACTTAGGAATTCATTTGCATTCTGGACGTCATAGTGAATGGTCGTTCTGCTCACGGAAAGGCCGGTAGAGGGTGGAGACTTAAAACTTTCTCCCAGTCGTGCCAGTCTCGACTGTCATACGCATTCCTATACATGGATACATTTCAGCTTTCGATGCTGAACTTTTCATTTTGTCACTAAGCGCTTGTTATGTAGTTAATAAGGACAAGCGAATACGACATTTGATACTTTTGGGGATGAAAATAATAGCTGGGCACGTTTTTCATGTTACTTGTCTGAAAGGAAAATATCTGAAAGTAACGTTTCATGCAATTTTTTAAGCAGGTATGATGCGGAACACTGTGAAATTAAGTCTTTTATACTGCAGGTTGATATCACGTTTAGAGCCTTTTTGCCATATTGTAAGACTATTCCTCGCTTGAATCTTTATAAAGGCATCGTAGGTATTACATGTCACAACTGCGCAAGCATATGAGGTGAGGATATTTCTCCAAATTCTTCTACGCATCCGATTTTGTTTATTCGTCAAATCCAGGCAAAAATCATCCAAAGAATCGGCGGTTCGAACATGGGGGATCAAAGAGAAAATCTCTATAAACCGTTATTTTGTGACTAGAAGGAGAGTACAATTCAGTACACTAAAAACGATTTGGAAAATATCGACAGTACAATCATGGTTGGATTTTGACGATATAATCAGGGCGGCGTTAGGAAGAAGAAACAACTAGAGAATAATATATTCAAATATCTGGATGAATACTACAACATGCACATGAATGTCAAAAGCATTCCACTATCATGACAGTGCTTTGATATCCCATGCTCGGCACCAATATTTAGGGCATGTCAATTTGGAGAAAAATAGCTTTAATTCCCCATTTTGTCTCTCACGCTCTTGTGTACAACACACAGTACGTTCCGCTCAACCCCCACATCACATCTTCGTATAGCGTGTTTTTTTTTTAAACCTATAAAGAATTCTTACTCCTTTTTATCATGAGGCCTCTCTGACTTTGTTAAAGCTTCCAGTGTTCAATGTTTCAACGTTTTCATTGATATTATCTTCTAACATAATCTACAATGTAAATGACAATGAATCAAGAGTAAATCCGAAACATAAATAAAGAAGGTTGGTTTCACCAAACTGATGATGTGGGCGTATAATGTATTAGGAAGAATGATGCTGTTATCATGCTGAAAATTTGACGATGGAGATGATAATCATTCAATGAGTGTACCAAATTTTGCTCACATTCTTTCACTGAGGTTTTCATTCTTTAATTGAAGTAAATGTTCGTGCAATTCACGAGATAACAAATAGTGCTCAACCACAACACCATCTTGTCCAAGTGATTATACTGGACGAGCGCCACCTGTCGCTTCTATCCCGCCATGTGTTGAGTGAGTTACTGAAAATTATGTACACTGACTGTGTCACACTGCGTCATGAGCCAAACGTGTGGTGGTGTGTCGCGATTGATATCAATGTCATTATGATTATAGATAGGCGTCATTGATACCATGGTTGCACGATTTTTAGTATTATGAAAAACAGAAATATACACACTTGACTATTTTCTTTCTCTTTATTGTTCATTTTTTTTTCCTTTTCTTCCATCTGAGTACATCTGTCTATGTCTCTCTCTCTCTCTCTTATTTTTTTTCTCTGCCTGTCACAAACAATGTTCTTTTAATGATCTTTATTCTTGATTCCATAAACAAAATAATACAATTTTTTTTTTAATGTGTTAACAAAATCAATCAAAACAATCACAAAATATATCTACATGTATATTGATTTTAAATAAAGATATTTTACATAATTGAACAGTACTTTATAATCAGATAACACTTAGTCATGCAAGTTGAACGAATAGTTATGTAATGATTTAAATATGATACGCACACACACCCACCCTCACACACTCACACACACACACACACACACGCACACACACACACGCACACACACACACACACACACACACACACACACACACACACACACACACACAACCCCCCCCCATACACACACACGCATACACACTCCCCTCTCTCTCTCCTTTTTGTCTCTCTCTTTAACACTCTCTATCCTCCTCTCCTTTCTCCCATCTCCCTCCTCTCCCTCCCCCCCTCTCTCTCTCTCGCTCTCTCCCCCCCCCCCCCCCACCTATTTCTTTCCCCTGTAATAGTCTATCACAGTGTATAAGTGTACATGAGGGAGTCATCTCGTTGCCAGGTTTAATCGGCCATATTTTTCTCACTCACTAATTGTGTCTGTGGTAAGGAAAGGGTTAACTCTGCTGTTCATCAATCCAGAACTGCCAGCAAGCGTGAGAGTTTGGGCGAATGTATTTGTGGCGATCTCTTTCGTTCGATCACAAGACTTGCAATTCACGGAAATTATGTGATTGATGGTGTTACGAGATACAGCCAGTATATATCATATTCTCTCCCCCTCCCTCCCTCCCTCCCTCTCTCTCTCTCTCTCTCTCTCTCTCTCTCTCTCTCTCTCTCTCTCTCCCTCCCTCTCTCTCTCTCTCTCTCTCTCTCTCTCTCTCTCTCTCTCTCTCTCTCTCTCTCTCTCTCTCTCTCAGTCACGTTCTCTCCCCTCTCTCTTTCCCTTCCTTCCCTTTTCTTTATTTCTTCTTCTATTTTACACTCACGTTCCCTACCTGACTTTATGTCTGTATCCTACTCTGTCATTCTGTCTGAATATTGGTCTTTTTATCTTCCAATGCCATTTTGTTTCTGTCTTTCTTTTTTCTAGCTCTGTTTCTGTATTTTCCGACTCCCACTCTATCTTCGTCTCTCCCTCTCACCCCCCCCCCCAAAAAAAAAAAAATAAGTTAGTTTCAATAAAAGTAGAAACATGAAAGAAACATATTAGTGAAGGATTGAGGAAAATCCATCTAAGGATAAGAAAGTTATGATCTTTTACAGTGTTGATTTTGTGACCTCACATACGAAGTGATCTACCATAACGCTGAGTATATTTTTTTTTTCGAAAATGGGAATTTTCTCAAAAAGATATGCATGTTTATACCTGTTTTTACACACATACCTGTATGAAAAAAACAAATGCGTTGTCAAAAACAGTAAAAAGAGCAATTTATGTAATTATACTGTACACAGCATAATATGGGAGAGCACCTTGTCCGTGACGTCACAAAATTGAAATTTCAAAAGATCACAACCTTCTTATCCTTTGACGGATTTTCGTCAAACCTTCACGTTTTTTCAGTGGTTCTGCTTTTATTGAAACCAACTTAATTTCAGAGTGATTTCTCATTTTATGGCCATATCATACAAAACGATCCAATCAGTCGTCTAAAATCCGAATCGCACGACCGAATCGCACGGCCGAATCGCACGACCCGGTCAATGGATTTGCACACGAAGGTGACGTCACATTTCTCATCGTAGGCCCTGTACGACTGCAGAATCGTGGCAAAGTCGTAATGTGTGCTGTGGACTGGTCAATGTGAAGGGCTATTGGGTTACTGTCGAGAAATCAAAATGGGTTAACAGTCGGTCACGTGACCCAGTCTAGCTCCATCAAATCGAGTACAATAGTCGATACAATATCATTCAGTACCCTCACCCACCAGTTTCTCAGTCGGCCTTTGTTTCTGTTGTAAATCGCACCACCGCCCATCTCTGTCAATCTGTCTGTCTACATGATCCAAGTATGCACATCCCCGCTCTATCGTACTATGGAAGGTAATCTCTGTCATTGTAATCGCCTCTGCCAGAGAAGGTGAGGTAGGGGAGGGGGAGGGGAGGGGAAGGGGAGCGGAAGGGCTAGGGGAAGGAGAGGCGAAGGTGACGGGTAGGGGACTAGGGGAGGGGTAGGGGAGAGATAGTAGATGGATAGGGGAGTGGGAGAGGGGCGGGGAGGTGGGGGCACCCATTCTGTCATATCGCAGGCGCCTGTCCTATCGTATAATCACCACTGTCATAGAGATAGAGAGATAGAAAGAGGGGGGGGGGGGTGTATAAGGGCACCTCTTCTTTCATCATAATCGCCTCTGCCAGAGAGGGCGGGGTAGGGAAGGGGGGCGGAGTGCAACTAGAGAGGGTGCGGAGTGCACATATTCTATCATTACAACCGTCTCTGCCAGAGAGAGTCGGGGTAGGGGTGAGTGGTAGTGGTGGTGGTGGTGGTGGTGGGGGGGGGGGGGGGGGGAAGTAGCGGGAGGGGGAGCACCCATATTCTACCATTATAATCGTCTCTGCCAGGGGTCATGTACCATTGTACCCTGGAGGTGCCCACTCGTCCAGCTCGACGGGGGAGCAACACACGCGGCGCTGACGATTGGATCCTCGCGATGAATGAACACAACAGCACAAGTCTGCGCGAAATTATCATTGCATCTTTGTCACATTACAATCAAGCGTCCACCGCCCGCCCGCCCCATGTACTCGCTTTTGTGTAGGGGTCACAGCGGGTAGATCTCACACGTGGAATTCGCTTTGTACGGTCCCACCCGCGACTTTTAATATCATGTTCCGCCTTTTGTTTGAATCATTCATAAGAAAAGATGAATGAAAAATCAGTCATATGAAAGGAACACACAAAATGTTCGAAGAAAGATATACGTTGTGTAGCCACCAGGTAAATATTATCACTCAAGTTGCATTGATTCATCCTCGTCAAGTTTCAAGCTCACAATAATCCCGATATTAAAGGGATAGTTCACCCAGACATGATTCAATAAAATCAGACACATGAAAGAAACATATTAGTAAAGGTTTGACGCAAATCAGCCAAATGAAAAGAAAATTATTAGATTTTGAAATATCAATTTTGTGACGTCACGTGCGAGTCGCTCTCCCATAGTGTTGTGTATAGTATAATTCCATAAATTGCTATTTTGCTGTTTTTGACGACGGAATGATACTTCCATACGGGTAGGCCTATGGGTTTAAAAACCTATTTCTAATGATGTAGCAAGTGCACAAGTAAAAGGATGCATATCTTTTTGATTAAATGCACATTTTCAGAAAAAAAATCACAACATTTCGGAGAGCACCTCGCACATGACGTCACACAATCAAACCTTTTAAAATTCTGACAACTTTCTTTTCCTTTGATTGATTTTCATCACTTCACTAACCTTCAATAATATGTTCCTTTCATATTTATGCTGTTATTGAAACCAACTTGATTTCAGGGTGAACTATCCCTTTAACGCTTGGGTCTACTCCCAATCTCACTTTTGTCAAACGTGGACTGAAGCATTTGATCGCTGTTTTATGTGCTTGTGAAGAAGATATTTTCATTGGTGAAACAATCACGTTGGTTCCTAATTGAGGGGATATGACTCTTCGTATGTTGATCAATGAAATATCCATAGCCCTGGTTTTAGGCTACACAACAACAACAACAACAACAACTCGGCATATGGCCTATTACTGCTTGTTTCTGCATACTTTTTTATGCAGGCTTATACGGTGGCCACTTTATTTTATAATACTTTCTGTTTATTTTGATAACCGCCAATAGATATCATTCCATGTGGAAAGCCTTTTTCGCTTTTAATGACAATACATGTAATTATCGATATTTCATTCGAACTTATTCTTCTCTTTTCGCTAAACTTTGCCTTTGATGACAATGCAATACACCGTGCTTGTAGGCGTAAAAACGAAAGGATATGCCGTTTTAAAATGCTCTACAAAACGTGGTTGTCCCTCTATGGGTACATTCATGCCCCCCTGGTCGGATCTTCGCTCCGACAGGTCCTTTGATGGGGCCCATGATCACCCGATTCCGGGGTGTAATGACCGATTTTATTCCTGGTTCTGCACTTGCCTGGGTATTGAGTCCGTCATGAGAGGCGGGGTTCCAGGGGGAATAGAGAGAGAGAGAGAGAGAGAGAGAGAGAGAGAGAGAGAGAGAGAGAGAGAGAGAGAGAGAGAGGGAGGGAGAGAGAGAGAGAGAGGGGGGGGGGTAATGGGGATGGTCGAAGGGAAAGGAAAGGAGAGGGAGGGATACAGTGGTTGATAGCAAGGCACATAGGAGGAGAAACAGACAGAGAGAGAGTGTTGTGTTGTGGAAAGGAGACAGCCCATCTAAGACTAACGTAACGTTACACAAGGAAAAGAATGGCACCTTAATCAGTCTCACGGTCTCTCTAAGTAGATTATACATTCACAGATCATTATAATAGTTGCAAGATTATACAATGGAATGTTTGATACCGTTGAAGACGCTTTCATGTAAAAGTAAAAGAAAGATCGTCGAAAATAAAGCGACACATCGTATTTGCCAAAATCTATTACTTTTAACTCATAATGATAATGATAATTAATAATAAATAAAAGTTGTAACTCAGTGCCATAAGCAATAAATTGTGTCATAATTGACGTGGGACTATCAATGGACAGCAATGAGAGGGTTAAGGACTACGTACCCAGATGCAATCCATATTTCATGCGCATTAAATCCTTATATGCCATGGGCGCATTTATTCACCAGTAATGCGCATAGATCGCACAGACATGAAAGATTAACATCTCATCTGATATGAAGAGAGTTACTTGTATTGTATTGCGAAAAAATGCCAAGACGTTCTTAGCCAAGGTACTAGGCTGCGAGGTGCTTGGACACAACCCAGTCTGTTAACAACACTATGTCTGGTAAGACAGACTACGCCCCCAATCCCATCCTCGCTCCTCCTCTCAAAAGCCAGAGGAGCTATGACGCCATTAGGGCGTAGTCTGCGTTACCAGACATAGTTGTTGATAGACTTGGTTGTGTCCGTATGCACCTCACAGCCTAGTACCCTTGCTAAGACGTTCTGAGATGTTGCTATCTTCCGTAGATAACACTTTTTCCCGCTGGTCCTACTACGAGGCAGCCAAAAATCGACAATATTTAAGAGCAGCTAAGAGAAGCCAAAATCAGCAAAGAAGCTGCCAAGATCAGAAGAAACCACCAGGAGACACCGTAGACCCACGGCAGATCCCTGCAGGACTGTTGAAATAGTTCCTCAGAGAATTGAATCGGTATTTTAGGAGAATTTCGCGTAAGATCTCTTAGCGGCCTCCGCGCGGCGATACCTGACGATAACTGTAACGATCACGAATACTTGGCAGCTTCGTGGCTGCATCTTGGTTGCCTCGACCCCTTTTCCCTATTTACCCCACTTAGGTCATGTTGCATATATACGATACGATTCATTGCACGATCGATACATCAATTATACGACCAATTCGTCAATCGTAAATCCGCATGTCAAAGAAGTCGCAATATAAATCAAACGTTAATTCTAATGTGTATTATATCGTAACTCATGCGGATTTATCGTAACTATTCGATCGATTGCAAAATTATATAGCGGTTAGTGCTTGCGATAGAGATCAGTGATGGTTTGTGATACGGCGAGTTGCGATAGAAGGCAATTTCTCAATAGATTACGACGTTGCTATATATCGCAACTTCCTCATTATGATGCGGAGCCCAAATGAAATCATGACGTAACTGCTGTTTTCAACAATTGCCCTCATGATGGCGGGATATTGCTTCACATATTTGCCCGTATTTACAGCAGAGGGTTATCGCAGATGGTGTACTAAACCTGGACTAACTCCATGAGACACCATATTAAACAACACTATTATTGATTCAATATAATTGAATTTGTCGTCGGAATCACCATGGTTAATCGAGTTTATCCACAGAATAATCACGGCAAACAGTTGAAATCTGGTGTGATTTCAACTGTTGTGATTCTGTGATGAAAATTGATGATTTTGTAACAGCATCAGTTGATTCATATTAGTCTACGTTTATTACGCGGTCTAGTTAAACTACCGTTGTGATTATACGCCAATATGCACAACCATTTCTACTTCCCGGTGAATATTCCTTGCCCGTGCGCCATGTATTTTTTTTTTTTTATCGGGAATTGGATTGAGCTCGTTCATATTCTGTTGTTGGGGTGTATTTGAATGGATTATCTCAAATTCAAATTATTTACCACCACAGACACCCCCACTACCACAACTATCACCTCCATCACTACCACTACCATCATCAACACCAGTACTACCACTATTTACTCCATCATCTTATCAGCATTATCACTACCACCATCATCACCGTCACCAACATCATCATTACTAACACTAGTACCACCACCATCATCACTCCCACCATCATTATCATCACTATCACTACCACCATCATCACCGTCACCAACATCATCATTACTAACATTAGTAGTACCACCATCATCACCGTCACCAACATCATCATTACTATCATTAGTAGTACCACCATCACCATCGTCACCAACATCATCATCATCATCATCATCATCATCATCATCATCATCATCACTACCACCATCAATATCATCACTATTACTACCACCATCATCACCGTCACCACCACTACCATCGTCATTACTAACAATATCACTACCACCATCACCATCACCATCACTACCACCATTAATAACGTCACTTCCTCTATCACAATCACTACCACCATCTACACCATTGGTACCATCATTAAATTCACCACCATCAACACCATCACTACCACCAACACAATCCACACACAAACTTTGAAACCTTAAATTCCGAGAAGGAAGCAAAAACAGTTGAATCCGCAATAAGTTCAGTTTTCTTGTTTTATTTCTTTCACGCAATGCTTCCACAACATAATAATAATAATACCACCTATTAATATAATCAACTCTTCACACGTCTCAAACAAACATCGAAAACCATGGCAACTAGTAAGCAGGTCGATAACATAACTGTCTCAAAACAAGAAATATTACAATTACAGCCACCCACAAGCTTACAATTCCATGTTTTCAGGATGCAATAAAAGGCTAAAATGGTATATTTTTTTTCCTTTACTTGAAAGTCACCAGATATTGAAGACTGCACTCCTAAATTTTACGCCAAGAGATGAATAGAAGAATGTTAAAAACATTGTCAAACGGGGATGGAAAAAAAGAAGAATATATTGATGAGCAAAACCTAGAATCATTCCACTAGGCATTCTAGGGCAAACAACTCCTTGAAACTTCCTCGGGCATACAGCAAAATGTGCACAAAAATAGAACAGAAAAATTAAGAAATTCTATATAATCTTTTCATAATCACAATTATGAAACGGTTGCTATTTTTTAAAATCTTATAAGATCCATCTTTACATGCCTTCACCATAAAGCTTCATTCAAATTCCATGGAAATTCGTGGATAAATCGGGAAAATGACTATACCAGTCGCTTTTTGTAACTCACATACAAATTACAATCATCATGAACTTACAATGCTCATATAAAGGTCCAGATATGATACACTGCTAACAAATACAAGGTCAAATTTGAACAATAAATTACAACTTACATTAAAATAATATTTGCATTTTTGTGCACAGATATGTTAATATATGCTTTAAGTACGAATCTGTCTTCTCATACAGTTGTTTCACTTACTGTTTTTTTCGACAACCCCTCATAAAATGCCCCCCAGTGGAACATATTGTAGGGGTATAAGGTGGGGGGGGGGGGGGGGGGGGAGAACATAGACGTTTTGACTCTCAAAACAAGAACAGATACACAACACACGCGCAAACAAACAATACAGGGCTAAAACCAAACTTGTGGTAATAGGAAGGTTATCAAATGTATTACACTTAATTATGACAAAATGGAATGGTCAACCATTGGAGTACGAGTATGATTGGGCACTGCACACTTAAAAGAACTAGATGGTTTAGTGCACAACACGCTTCTCAACATCTCACCCAGGATATAACTCACATGCTACACTAGTACTTTTTTCATGCTTTTTTTTTTAAATTTCCTTATAGATTTTTTTTTTGTAAGAAAAATGGAAGAACAAATTTTATACAAGTAAAAAATTACTGAAAAATTGGAATTGAGTTAAACAAGTCGTAAAAAAAACACTTGACAAAACAAGACGTTTTTTTGATAGCGTAATATTCTTGCAAGCAACACGTCAGACAGATTCTACTGTTTTGAGCTAGTACTTGATTTAGCAACTATATATGGGGAACTAGCCCCACGTTGTACGTTTTTTTTCTAGAAAAAAAGTACTGCAATATTTTGGAAGAATGATTAAACATGAGACAACGTGATTATAAAGATGAGCTGGTTTGCATGATGAAATATGAGCTTTACACTCAAAGGCACTCTGGTTAAAACTCTCTCTCTCTCTCTCGCTTTCTTTCTCTTTCTCTCTCTCTCTCTCTCTCTCTCTCTCTGGGTGATAAAGAAGGCATGAGAAGAAAACATTCTCAATTTATGTAATGAATGTGTTAACATTGGCAAGTTCTCATGCCAAAAACAATTAAAGTCATCAAACAATTAAAGTAATTAATTCACCTCAACCAACGCCTTCACAGCGTTGCTAGAAGAAATATATATTTAAATTTCCAAGCATATGAAGTATAATATTTCTAAATATAAAACATGTTGAACTTGGTCCATGCTTGAGTAACATTTAAATTTTAACATCTCACGTGACCATGGGCAAAACCTGAAGAAATTGTTAAGATTCCACGACCAGTGGAATAAATCTTAAGAGATCCACACTTTGCCTCTGAAATTACACTCGACATTCAATCAATTTGACATTACTAGACAATGATCATACATGTACATTCATGTATTTTTTATTTGTCATGGACATCACAAGAAGCTGAAAGTTCTTGGAATGCAACCTGATTTAGAATGTTTGTTTCTTGGAATGATCAGAAAGTTTTCAAAAATGGGGCAAAAATCATTTGAGAAAATGCACATGATTCTCTGAAGGTTTTCTAGGACATCGCATGTCATTTTTCTTTCACCCCCTCTGTTTATGTTACATAATGTTAAATTCAGTTATTCCACCGCAAAATATACATTTGATTTCCATTGTGTTTTCATAGAAATTTTCAATCAGTGCATGTGAATTCCATTAGATAACTATCTGTAATTGCTCACGTTAAGTTAGTCTTTACAACTTCAGCAAGTTCATGATTTAAAACAACGCTTTTGAGCTCTCTTGACATGTTTGTAGTTTGCTATCCCAATGAAAGATGAAGTCTGTTTACGATGTAATATTCATGCATCTGTTTCTGTTCACTTCATATACTAGTAACTTAGCTCGAGTTGACGAGTAAGATCAAGCACATCACTCCCACATACACACATACACACACACACTCTCAAAGAAGGAAAGATGATCTTTGAAAATTCAGCTTTTTCATAACAGCAACATTTTTTTTTTCAAAGAACCTATAATTGTCTTGCAATAAAATAAAACTATATGATGGCAAAGTTCTTGCTAGATATCGGTTCTCTGGTTGTTCACACGCACCACACACCGCGGTGCCGTAGAGGGTATGTACGGAGAGCTTAAGACACTGCAAGGATTACGATTACAATCGCGACACTCAACGCTCGTTCTGTACTCCATCGACACAGTTTACACACGAAACATCACCCTGATTATAAAGCCAATATTGACGACCGTTTTGAAATGATCAACATGTCGCAATAAGAGCTTACTATGCAATAATTCCACCTCTCTGACAAAATGCCAGATTGATAACGCACCGAACGACATTGAAGTACAGTTGCTATCAATTAATCAGAACAGGTCTTGAACAGAGGGTAATACCAAATGAGGCGCAAAGGTCTCAATGAAAGCTTGGGAACATGCGTGGTTTGTCTGAGGATTACATTACGGTCCTGGTTAACTGGTAGCACTTGTACTTCATAATAAGTCCAGAGGTTACACTATCACCACAGTTAACACTGTTTCACTACAAAAAATACATAAGGCACATGTGGTGAAAAGCCAAACGACAGAAAGAAAGTCTGTCACAACCGTCAATCTGACATTTCCTCAAAACAAATGTCACAACTTTGTATCTGAACTATGATCATGTACATGTATACACTTGACATGACAGATTACTGATATTTATTGCTGCATTGTACGTGCAAGTGCTTGCTCGAAAAATCCAAGAGTTTTAACTTATGGCTAGTAAGGAGGTAGCTATAAGAAATAGTATGTTTCAGCTGCCTTTGTTATATAGCTATCCCCCACCTTGGCCAAGTACAGTTAACCCATCTCGATTTCTCAAATGTTGCATTTTAACAAAACTGGTAAAGAGCTACCAAATTCCTAAACCGTGGCTCCGACAGCCGTCCGTTTGACACTCGATAAGAAATACAAAATGATATTATTTCTCAAGTATACATCTGTGCAAATTTTATGAGTGAAAGAGAGAACTACGCGATACAAAACAGTAGTTTAGACTCCGGTCGGAATAGAGGCCCCTTGGTGTCGGCCGGTCGGTTTGAGTCTTTGCTTGATAAGAAAAGGCACAAGAACGCTCTCCGTTCGTTACAATGCAAGGTACCCGTTTCCAGTTATACGCGATAGAATGGTTCAGATGTGTAGACTTCGCTGTCCAGAGGTTTTTACCATCAATATTGAGAGGAAAGTAAAACATCAGACCATGGTTGGGCAGGTTCTTGGGGCAGAGCGCTACCGTGAACCCTGGGTTTACACGGCGGCTTCGCACAAGTCCAAAGCTTCGACGATTCATTGCGATAAACAAGGAGGTGCGATCGTGAAGGAAGCGGTCATCCGCTGACGACTCCAAACGTTGCGCCGTTGTCAACAGCCGTTTGGTGCGATAACGATCTCGACCTCTTCCACGCCCGTTGGTGTGCTCGGTTTCTCACCCTCCTCCACCGATCTCGTCGTCTTGGTAACGGATGCGTGTTCGGCGGCCATCTTGTTAGCGGGACCATGTCCAAGGTTTCTGCTCAACAGCGCCTCCATGCGGTCACGAACAAGAATGAGGTAGTCCTGGGAGAGGAAAGAACAAATGTAAAAATAGACTCAGTTAGTACTGAAGACAGCCACATAAAACATCTACTCTGGTAGTACTACACTGTAGATTAAAAAATAAGCATTTCTAAAAAAAAAAAAAAAAAAAAAACGTTGTGGCCACTCAAAACAAGACTTGTCAGACTTGTACGGAGCATCTATTATCTTGACCAATGGGAAACTTTGCAGACCTATGGAATACATTTTCAAAAACAATAAATTAATACTGTTCTTTTCTTGTTTCTTCATGATTATTGACATGTAACAGGCCTTCTCCGGCCACTTAGTCTCAGAAGGCACCACAATCATTATCATACTTGTAGTTGGAAGTTGAACACTTCATGAGAGCGTGATACGTGCACTGTGGACACACACAAACTTTTACATTCATATGGATCACACACACACACACACACACACACACACACACACACACACAGACACACAAACAAACACAGACACACAAACAAACACACACACACACATATATATACAGACACATACACCAGATAGATAGAACATCATGGGAAGATTACAGTCTTTAGCAAACATTCTCTGGAAGGTTTTGAGCAACAAGATCGAGGATGAATATGGATAGAAAACAGTTGAACTATGCAAGAAATCGTGAACCTGAGACGTCTAAAGACAAAGCCTACAGAGTGCATCCAGTGTCCATACATGTCATACATGGATGTCGTGTGACTTGAATACAGACATGGGAATCGTGCAGGTATGTTGAACAAGCTTAATAGGGGTAAGAGGAGGGTCAAGTTAGCTCCCTCCACCAATCAGATGATCCGCTCGCACCCAGGGGCTAGACAGGGGGACAGATAACCCAATACTTTTGGCTATCACCACGGCAACCTGCAACAACAATCTGGGTGAGAGAGACCCACACTGAGTCACAATTTTTCCACATTTTTTTTTTTGCCGGCAAAAAAAAAAGGGAGGGGAGAGAAAGAGGGGTAGAAACGATCATCACCATGGCGTGAGAATTTCATGTGTTATGCTTCGTCTCATTTTCCTTAATACCACTTCTCTCCTCCGCGGAGCGCAGGCGATTAGTCTATGGTTAGTCCAGGGATGTCCAGGAATGCTCTGCGAGTGTGGGCGAAGCATGATGAATGTGCTTGCCTGCGGAATGTGCTCGGGAGGGATTCACTGAGCGTGGCTCGACGCGTGAGGGCGGCCTCACATTGACGGATGAGCAAACGCATTGAGAATCGGGTATGCAAACAGATAATGAAATCATGTGTTTGCTCTTGAAGTAACCCAAAATATTATCTTTTTTTTTCTATCCCTGTTATAACCCTTGCATTTCTCCTGGCATGACATTGTTAATCAACAAATACAAAATGAATGCTTGATACAGACAGGGTGGGTATACGAGGCACAAAATATTCAGTACAGACGGATGTGCCATCAAAATCGGAACCACTTGATCAAAGTTCAAATTCTGTTAAATCTAATTGTATTTTTTTTTTTCAATTCTCACT
The DNA here is from genome assembly GCA_963669155.1 of Arbacia lixula. Lineage (NCBI taxonomy): Eukaryota > Metazoa > Echinodermata > Echinoidea > Arbacioida > Arbaciidae > Arbacia > Arbacia lixula. Next base: position 11,197,256 of record OZ022597.1, read on the forward strand.
AGAGTTCAAAAGCCGGACCAAGCTTAACCCCCCCCCCCCCCCCCCCCCCCATTCCCACATCTCACCTCCCTGCTGTACAGATAAGAAAATATGTTTAGAAAAGCAAGAGTGCAAAACATCCTCTTTCACAGAATGTAGTCATAACACGATGGAAGCTAGATAGCCCCATTCTTAAAGTCTCTCTCTGTACAAATCAAACAGCTAGCCTACATGTACATGGCTGTTTCTGTTCATAGTTTGACATAGTTCAATAGACACAAACACAACTTATTATGGAGAGATAACGAAAACAGCAATATTTTTTCTCCGTACGAGGCAGGAGACCTTTTTTTTTTCTGTCACCTCCCCCTGCCCTGCCATGCAATATCTACACATAACAACCATGGTATGAATGAGATTCTCATTTTACAGTAATTCACAGTTCTATGCTGGGTCTACCATGTTTAGTCATATGTACAAAATCATATGGTCTAGACATTTCTCTACTGACCCAGGGCCTATATACTGAGTACCAAGTAGACACCCCCACCTACTGTCCTGAAGCACCCCACACCCCCCCCCCCCCCAACCCTTTTTCCTGTCTGTTTTTATTCCTCCGATAAACTAGGACAAACAACCTTTGATCAGCGCAATTTAAAGTTTAAAGGTTCATCGGTATTAGCTACGACAAAAAAAAATCACACCAAATTTAAACAGGAACAATAGGGTATATACCGCATATATACACGGACAGGAAGCAAAGAGTTTGCAAGTGCCAATGATATATCCCCTTGTCGCTTCCCCCCCCCCCCCCACCCCCCACCCCCCAGACTATTAACATTATCAAAAACTTGACCACCCATGATTCATTTTACATGCAATCTAATTCAATTCCAGTAGTGTAGAAAGACAGAGTCTACATGTAACAACTCATGTCCCCATTATACAAAGAAAATACATGACATCCACAACAACAAATGCAATCTCCCCTAATTCCCTGCCTCGTCCACAATTAAAGGACAGAATTTGTGTCCTTGCCTACAGAAAGAAAGAAAAATCAATTGTAACCAGGCATACAAATGTTGAGAAAGGGGAACATTCCGACATAATTGAGGGCTGTAAAAAAAAAAAAAAATGAAATGAAGGCGGAGAGACTCTGGTCACATGCACCAGTCTGGCTGGGAAAAGAATGGTAGGCTTCTCTTTACAACATGCTCCGCAGAGGTCAATGAAAGGACCAACTGAGGTCAAACGCAGTCTGAATTCTTTCCTTCCCACCATGCTTTGCGCTGTGTAGGGCACCAGCTCTTTTATGCTGCTCAGCAGGTTGTTCCATCTTTCTTTTTTTCTTTCATGGGTGGAGAGAAAATCAAGAAAGAAAAGGAAAATGACACGGAAGATAGACAGAGAAGATTTATATCTTTCAACAAGAGAGAGAGAGAGAGAGTAGGTGTGTGAGTGTTAAAAAAGAAGGCAATAGTTTTAGAATCAAAGTCATTAAGGGGGGGGGGGTAGTAAGTCCTTTTTTCACAAGTAGATGTGAATCATAAAAAATCCATACTTTACAGGCCCCAACAAACAAACAAACTAACAAATAAATAAAGCTCTTAGTCTCAGTCATCACACACCTTTAAGCTGATTTAACCAGTCGTAAAGTTTCAGTTTCATAAATCGGCCGACTGCAGTCTTAGAGCCGAGACTAGCATAACAACTAGCAACACAAGTTTGTCCGGATTACTGCAAGAATGCTAGCCACTAAGGCTGTGGAAATGGCCCCCTTCATGAGACGGTCTATCACAAAGAATGGGAAACGCAAGAGGGTTGGGTGTTGGATTCTCAGACGCTATTTGTTCTATCCTTCTCTAGCCTAATTCTACTCCTATGGGTTTCAGTAACTAGAGATCGCAGGCACAGAGATAGAGGGTGTAAGGAAATATATTAGTAGGGGGGGGGGGGGGGAGGGAATCTCCATGCATTATTATACAAGACACAGAAGCAGATAGATAGGGAAGAAGAGAATAAGGAGAGAGAAGAGTTAGGAGAAACACAGGGATGAGGGGTAGAAGAACAACATAAAAGATAGGGGGGCGGGGATGGGGGCGGGGGCAGGGGCAAGGACGGAATTGAGACATGGAGAAAATAGATACAGACATACATGTACAGACAGACAGAAAACCAGAGAGAGAGAGCGACAGAGAGAGAGGTATACAGAGAGACAAGTTATCTGGACTTTTGACTTCTGATACATTTTTCAGTTGGGTTGGTACATTGAGGTGGGACCAGGATTTTTTCCCCTTCCAATCTGAACTTCACATGTACACGTGGGAAAGAAAGAACCAAACAATGTTTGCACAAGACGACGTCGGAAACACAAAAAGAAAAGCCTGGTGATTGATACGATTGATATTCTTCAAGTGTAAAGCATTCATGCACACCAACGATCACAAATTCACATACCATTACGCTGAATAATGAATATATTTAGAAGCAGAGGAGGAAAAAGGAGACGATTTGGAAGTACACATGTGATACCAGAGAGGTTTCAAAATTGGCCCAGTCATAGAACGAAACTTTGTTAAACAAATTCAGTCCCCTCCCCCCCCTCCCCCCCCCCCATTCTTCCCCTCATCCATTGTAGATCAGAACTGATCATGCTGTTGTATAAAGTACAAAGCCTTTCATCAGTAGCCCATCACAAACCACAATTTACCATGATTATTTAGGAACTCATGCAAGAATGGCTTTCAATGAACAAAAGGGGGAGAGGAAATGGTGGTTGTAGTGGTGGTAGTGGTGGTAGGGGTGCAAGTGTGCACCCCAACTCTGTAACTATTTATCCAGTAAGGATTGCTGAATTCTTAATGTGCCATGCGTGTATTTTTTGCCAGTAATACACAGAAATCCTGTAGCTAGAGCAGGATGAGCTCAAATCTTACGATTATCCAAACTGATCTTCTGACAGAAATATCGTCAGCTTACCACCCCCCCCCCCCCCCACCCCCCACTTGTCATTCTGCAACTTTTTAAGACCCATTGTTCACTGATCCTACTTCAACAAGAAATCTGTAAATGAATCAAGGGGTGTCAGCCAACCAAAGCTTTAACTCTGTAAGAATTCAGAGCACACTGCCTTAGTAATAAGAACCAATGGACGCAAACACAAACCATAGGTCGTCTACTTGATAGAGTATTTAATTTACCAGGGGCTAGAGAAGGGAAAAGCTACACTTTTTGGGTGTACTTTTGTGTCTCTTTTTGTGCTGGTTTTCTGTGGCCTGTGGTTTCTATTCAGGGTTAGTAACGGTAGTATGGTTTCTACTGTGAGAACAGGTTAGAAGTAAAGATTGCTTCAAAGACAGGGAGAGAGAGGGAGAGAGAGGGAGAGAGAGGGAGAGAGAGGGAGAGAGAGGGAGAGAGAGGGAGAGAGAGGGAGAGAGAGGGAGAGAGAGAAAGAGAGAGGGGAGAGAGGGGAGAGAGAGGGGAGAGATAGGGAGAGAGAGGGAGAGAGAGGGAGAGAGGGAGAAAGAGGGAGAGGGAGTAAGAGAGGGGAGGAGAGAGAAAGAGAGAGAAAGAGAGAGAAAGAGAGAGAAAGAGAGAGGGGAGAGAGGGGAGAGAGAGGGGAGGGGAGGGAGAGGGAGGGAGAGGGAGAGCGAGGGGAGAGAGAGAGGGAGGGGAGAGAGAGAGAGAGAGAGGTGTGTGTATTGAAGGAGGTGGGAGGGGGGGGGGGGGCAGGGGCTGTTAAGGGGTGCAGTAAGTTTAAATGGTATTCTGATCTCCTCCCATTTCATTTTCTTAGCCTGCCCTTCCTGACCCCTATACAGTGTCATTGACCGTTTTACCATAGCCCACCTCTCAAACTTAAAGGAACACGTAATGTAAGGTTTAGTAAGAACTCCTTTGAACAGTAGTTCCACTAAAATTCTTCCGGATATGAGCTCTCTCTCTCTCTCTCTCTCTCTCTCTCTCTCTCTCTCTCTCTCTCTCTCTCTCTCCCTCTCTCTCTGTAACTACAAGAGGCACATATATGAATATTACGTCAATCAAAAGACATGCTTGAATAATAATTGGTTCATAGTAGAAGTGTCATGGCCATATCAACAAGATGCACCCCCATAAGCTACATTTTTTCAACTTTCACTTTTAAAAATTGAGCTTAACACAGAAAATTCCCAGAAGGGATGCTCAAATTCTTCCACTTGAAGAGAAGAATCAGGAAACCTAAGTATTGTTTATGTGTAGCATGTTTGTGTAGTCTTCAATGTAGTCTGTATTTGCAGACTAACAGGTAGTCTGCTCATAAGGCAATTCAGTTCATATCACAGATTAGTCTTCCATATTCAGACCAGTGGCTGACCTTCCTTTGATTTGTGTCTACAAATTCTTTCTAGAAGGGCATCTGGTAGTATAACTGCCCAGACCTAGGAGAAATAGGTGATCTGCATCCTAAAAAAGCATGTTCATTAGTTATCGCCCACATAATACATGCCACTGTAGTCCCACACATTTAAAAGCCTGCAGTAAAAGGTTTATTGCATCCCTCTTCCACTCCACTGGGATAACCCACCCTAAAACCACTGTGTGGTCACCCTTTGTTTCTTTTCTCACATTTTGCAAGTCAATGACTCATATTCTCCCTCTCTGGCATTGAAAAAAGGGTGAACGAGAGAGAGAGGGGGGAAAAAGTGCACAAAAAGACGGGAAATTGGTCTCACTGGGTCATGAAAGGAATGCCCTGCTTAGGAATTTCGCAGATTTGAGGCAAGTTTTTCCCAGCTCGTTTGTGTTTCCAAACAGAAAGAGCGTTCAGGGCAAACCCACCCCATGTGTGTCACATTTGCAAAACTGCCTTCCAGCTACATGGCTATGGCATTAGTCTCAGTTCCAGGCTCTTCAAAATTACCAGTTTGTACCATGTATGTAAAAAGCCTAATTGTGAATAACTCTTCATGAAGTTCTTACCCCGCTTACCACAAACTTATCAAACTTTTGTAAGCATCATCCTACAACAAAATTCTGTGATCCCATCCATACACATCCGTTTTTGTGCTTTTACGAAGAGATTTTTTTAAAGGAAAAGCTACTGCACCCGTAGAACCACCTGGAAGAAGGCTATCACCCATAAAGTTGATCTACATGTTCATTTATTGATCCAGAAGGGACTCCGCCCCTTTGCATTTCGTCACATTCCTCAGAAGGGGGCTGTTGGGGCCAATTCCCTTTTTTTTCCCTTTCAAGATGGGGCCTCTCAGATCATTCAACCAGCCTGCCAGGTCAGGCCAAGGAACTGGGAAATACCTGGACGAGAAGCTAGACTCCAAATCAGGATAAAGACTCTCTCTATCCCCCTTCTTAATCCCCATAGGGTCCCTGATGGTATGCCCAGGCACACAAGCGGACCTTCTACAATCACATGGACTGACCCCAAAATGAAATGAGAAAAAAAAATGACCAAAAAATGAGGGATTCTGATTTTTTTTATTTTGAAGGAGGATATAGATGTACTTCGGGAAGAGTGACCTTACATTTTCACCAGAAAGTCTGCATTCCTGCAGATAATGTTCTGTACAAGGGCAGAAATAGGAAGAGGATTACTGACTTCTCTCTGTAGTCATCTATTTTCTTTTTTTTTTTTGGGGGGGGGGGGGAGGGGAGAGGGGGCGAGGGGAGAGGGGAAAAAAAGCTTAGAAGAGAAAGAGAGAGGTAAAAAAGACAAGAGTGAAGACTGCACAATAAACACAGGCAGAAATATACATGAAGTGAAAGAGGGAGGAGGGGGCGAGAAAGAGAAGAGATGAAAAAATGGGAAAGGGTAAGATGGTCTTTTTCTCTTCAAGACACCGCTTCATACACAAGCAAGGATATCCATGTTTAATGGAAGTCATTGATTTTTAGATATAATACTTAATCACTTTTAACTACATAAATCGCACTAATATGTAATCAATAATGCAAAGCGCCCGTCCAGTGGCGACTTCCCCTCGAGGTACAGTAGATGACTTTTGCTTTTCCGCTTTAGCTCACACAACAGTAGAATTAACCATAAAGCAGGGAGGCCGGCCAGCCGGCCATCCCGAGAGTCCGTCTTGCCAAGTTTCACTTCTTGTCGTCAGCACTTGGGCAAAAAAAGAAAAGAAAAAAGAGAAACGGAAAAAAAGATCCGGGATTTCCCCCCTCTCGAGCCTCAAAACGGTTATAAAGTGAATTTTTTTTGTCATTTCGTTTTAGTGCTGGGTGGATAGTGTTTCCGTCTCTACGGTAACAATACTTCATTATAATTTTACGAGCTCTTCATATAATCTCCTTTCACATCACACACCAAGGAATCATTGTCAAGGAGGCGTTTCCTCCCTGATATTGCGATTAATCAATTTTTTCACATCGTTTCACTGCCGTCTCATTCTCAAAGGCAGCGTGATCTACAAGAGTAATACAATTATTACTGTTTTCATAATTATTTACACTGTAACAAACAAATAGAAGAAATTTAATCATGTGTCTTTAAAGTATGTATGTGGCAGAGGAAATTTACCTGAAATCAATGTTCTGGGCCCTGTTGCATTTCCATTAGTGGTAACTGTGCAACTTCTATGGATACCTCGAATTTGATTGGCTGTTGAGCGCTGTTACCATGATAGTTACCATTGATAATTAGTTATATGCAACTTCTGAAATTCACATGAAATCAATGTTCTGGGCCCTGTTGCATTTCCATTAGTGGTAACTTTGCAACTTCTATGGATAGCTCGAATTTGATTGGCTGTTAAGCGCTGTTACCATGATAGTTACTAGGCCTGAGTCGAATCGATTATTAAGCCGGTGTTCGATCGAAGAAGTCGAACTCCGATTTCGTTTTGATGAATTCGATGCATCGATGAAATTACCAAATTGACTAGAAAACACAAAATCTTTTGTTTGATAGTCCTGTTATACACAATTTATCTTCATATTTTCACAATCTTAATTTGCTTACTTGGTTCCTACTCTCTTTTGTGAGTTTTGCAGGTAACGCATCAAGAGAATGAACAGGTCGCTTGATGATCAAGCAGCTACTACCTACTTGGATTTGATTCGTTCACTATTATATACAGCGCAACGCCACAACAAACAATTGTCCATAGACTTTGTACAACGGATAGCATCGTGTGTTGTGAAAACCCGGAAATACTATTATATACAGCGCAACGCCACAACAAACAATTGTCCATAGACTTTGTACAACGGATAGCATCGTGTGTTGTGAAAACCCGGAAATACAGTGGCAATCGTGCGTAAGGCTCATTTGCATACACGCTGCCAACGTACAGACTAATAGAGCGTCTCCGTACAGCGATTCGGAGACCACTGATTGGTGCATCGCGTAGAAATTACCAAATTGACTAGAAAACACAAAATCTTTTGTTTGATAGTCCTGTTATACACAATTTATCTTCATATTTTCACAATCTTAATTTGCTTACTTGGTTCCTACTCTCTTTTGTGAGTTTTGCAGGTAACGCATCAAGAGAATGAACAGGTCGCTTGATGATCAAGCAGCTACTACCTACTTGGATTTGATTCGTTCACTATTATATACAGCGCAACGCCACAACAAACAATTGTCCATAGACTTTGTACAACGGATAGCATCGTGTGTTGTGAAAACCCGGAAATACAGTGGCAATCGTGCGTAAGGCTCATTTGCATACACGCTGCCAACGTACAGACTAATAGAGCGTCTCCGTACAGCGATTCGGAGACCACTGATTGGTGCATCGCGTAGATCACGTCATAACCACGTGGTCGCCAAAATAGTGATAACGATATCCGGTCACGTTGTCCGAAACCCGGAAGCGATTTTTCGACGCATTAGGGTTACGGGAAAAAAAAATCGCAACCCGGAAGCTGATTGACTTTCTGCCCGTTGCAATACACTCTACAGATTCCAACCTACATACATGTATACGATGCCATATTGACGCTAATTTGTAAGATTTTGACGGAAAAACAAGAAGTAATCGAAATTCGCTTACATGTGCAGTATTGGTGAGAAAATAGATTCTCCGAGAATACCTTTCATAATTCATATAAAATAAAGGAAAGTGAAATTCTAGGTCGATTTTGGTACGAGGTGATAGAGAATTGCACGCTTGTTTTGGTGGAATACTATGTGGGGAAATGGAAGGATTGCACTGCGTATGCTTACTATATTTTCATTCATAAATTGGCTCTTGGCAGTGGCTGGGTGACGTCATGTATCGATGCATCGATGTTCGATCGGCGCAAAGCCATCGAACACCGGTTTCTGAAAAAATCGATATGACTCAGGCTTAATAGTTACCATTGATAATTAGTTTTATGCAACAGGGGCCCTGGTCTGAACATTCCAACAAGCCTTTAAGAAAGCAGTCCGACAATGATACATGTGTCTAAGGTGGCAACTCAAATATCACCACAAATAAAGCGAAACATTAAAAAATAGGAAAGTGCAGGTCTAGGTAGCAACAATGGTGGTTTTTGTTGTTTTCCACAATGTAGCTTGAAATGTTTATCCAAGTCATTTGACTTCCTAGATATCTTGAATGGCTTTCTTTTCTTCCCTCTGGCATTTATACCGCCTGTAGACACATAAGACCATGATAAGGCACGCATTTAGCCTCTGGATTAGATTTCAATGTAAAACCAGCACACGTGACTGAGACGATAGCTGATACCCAATATTTCCGCTCTGGCACAAGAGAAATAAAAATGCAGGTTTTGCTGCCATTGAATGGGTAACAAAATAGGCTTTCGTTGTACGTGACGTAGTAACGAAAAGAAAAAAAGGAAATCAAATATGCAAAAAGAATTTAATTGTTTTCCATTCACGCGGCAATTAAAATTAAGTGTTGTACTTTGCCTCGACCTTGTCATTGGGTATGTGGCAAGCCATTACTTCTTATATGCAGTATCTCTATGGGATGCTATGGGCACTTCCCCGTTCCATTCATGCACAAGCATTCCTATTCTGGGTATAGAGCGGCATTGTGCTTGTGCTGCCCTTTTAATTAACCCTTCCTGTGTGTAATATTGGTGAAAATTAACACATGGGGCATGAAGAACTAACGAAATAACCCTGAGTTGGAAATGAGGGATTTGAACCCATACCCGGCAGGTGGTGCATACAGCGCCAAACCACTGGACCACAGGACTAATAGGCCTTGAACTACTTACTAGTGGTCTAATGACCAATAAAACCACCAACTGACCACAGCTACCAATCAGGGTGTTTCTAAATGGACCAAGTGTCCTCGGACGAGGATGCAGAGCAAATATGGAGAGCTCTGCTTTTACTTCACGCACAAAAGAATGAAAAATGGCCACCAAATCCGGGAAATGGATCACCACATATATCTAGCCCAAGGTGCCACATTTTACAACCAACCAAAGAGCAAGATCTTAACCCATTCTCGGCAGAAGACGGTAAACCCTTGTGTTAGATGTATTGGTGTCAGAGACAGAAACATGCAAAGGATTTTAAGCCCATTGGCATTAAACATGGGGGGTATATATATGTACTGTCAATTTAGGTTTGGACATGGACAGTGCCCTTCATGGTAACAAGTCTTACAGAGTCCTTGAGAGAGATGTGGGTTTAGTGTCCCTCCCCTCCCCGCCCCCCTCTCTCCTCTTCCTCTTCTCATCCCTGCCAGCCCCCGCCTTTGAAGACCAAAGCAAATACAGTTCTTTCACTCCATGTTTGACAGACCAACACTCGGAGGAAGTCTGAGACAAAGCCTAAACATGGGACAGCAGAGAGAGAAAGAAAGAGAGAGAGAGAGAGAGAGAGAGAGAGAGAAAGAGAGAGAGAGAGAGAGAGAGAGAGAGAGAGAGCCTATCCAAAAAGCAGTGTGTCCCTCCTTCCTTGCTCATTCTCTCCCCCTTTTCTTTCTAATTCAATTAAAAGGAAAGCGGAGATTTTGTCCAAGAGAAAAGAAGAGCACACACTATTCACTGGTGGTATGTACTGATGAAAGGGGAGACAAAAGAATGTTCTGTAAGGAAAAGAATTTACACACCAAAGAACAAGCAGGGTGTATACATTGAACGCAGGAGGAAAAGAATGCCACAAGAAAAGAGGAAGAGGGGGTATACCTTCTAAATGGGGCCGTGTTTGCGGAGTGTTTTATGCACTATTCACAAAGTGTTTATTACAAGATTTGCTTTAGAATGACAGTGCAGAGATTGTAGTCTTGTCAAGAGACTCTGCAGACCCTTTTAAAAATTTTTTGGATGACCACGTACAGGGTGGCACAGCAAGTGTATGGTGGGTAGAGGGTGGAAGAAATCAGAATGGATGAACAAATGAGAAAAGACGGAATGAACGAGGGAAAGGGGGAAAAAGGAGAACAGGAAAAAATGAAAATGAAAGAAAAGCCGGAAAGGAATAAAACACAATCTAGTGTATCATGTTAGGGCTAAATGGGTATTGGTTGGTTTTCGTAATGATGTGATTGACGAGTATGAGATATTTGGAGAGGTCTGAGAAGGGTAGACTATCGGTATCCCTCGAGGGAGTTGCTAGGGGCTGCGGAGGGCCAGACTGGGGTATGTTTGATGGGGCGGGGGCAAGGTTTACCCAAGATACACACACATCCTCTTCAGACACCAGGACTCCAACTTTAACCCCTCCCATACCCCCCTCACACAAACCCTGCCCCCCTCATCCTGTTCTTATAAGATTGCACTCTTACACTCCTACAGGTTCATGTGTAACAACTTAAAGAGCTCTTCCTGGCTTGGTATAAAGTTTCGATCAATCAAAACTATCCACAACTTAGGGCCCTGATCATATATTAAGACAACAGTACAACTTTCCACAAAAAAAAACTCAAGTTCATCCACACCGCACAATACTACACTCCAATAAAATACTTACTGTTTCAATTTTTGTTATCCTATGTAGTAATTCCATTAAATTTGGGATGTGCATGCGGAGGCCATTGGCCGCTGCTGCGACTCCACTGGCTGCTATTAGTGATGGGGGCTGCATTGCAAAGTTGTAATCTGTCAAAAGAAAATTGGAGAAAAATACAAAACAAGGCATTAGCAATATTGTGTCTCGCCCACTTGCGAAAATAACCAGAAATATCGCGATCTCCGTTGCTACGCAAAAGAAAACTGAAACAAACAAATAAGCAACTTTAAACAGCACCATAACATGGAGGTACCTCCAGTGCATCTATGACCCAAGTTAGGTTGTAATCCAAGCAACCCATGTGAAGTTATTTGTCAAAAGAGAGTCTTACAGGTAAACTTTAACGTATGACCTCAAATGACCTTTGACCTTATCCTGTGACCTCCAACGCCACCATAACATGAAGGTACCCCTAGTGCATCTATGACCCAAGTTAGGTTGTAATCCAAGCAACCCATGTGAAGTTATTTGTCAAAAGAGAGTCTTGCAGGTAAACTTTAACGTATGACCTCAAATGACCTTTGACCTTATCCTGTGACCTCCAACGGTACCATAACATGAAGGTACCCCCAGTGCATCTATGACCCAAGTTAGGTTGTAATCCAAGCAACCCATGTGAAGTTATTTGTCAAAAGAGAGTCTTGCAGGTAAACTTTAACGTATGACCTCAAATGACCTTTGACCTTATCCTGTGACCTCCAACGCCACCATAACATGAAGGTACCCCCAGTGCATCTATGACCCAAGTTAGGTTGTAATCCAAGCAACCCATGTGAAGTTATTTGTCAAAAGAGAGTCTTGCAGGTAAACTTTAACGTATGACCTCAAATGACCTTTGACCTTATCCTGTGACCTCCAACGCCACCATAACATGAAGGTACCCCCAGTGCATCTATGACCCAAGTTAGGTTGTAATCCAAGCAACCCATGTGAAGTTATTTGTCAAAAGAGAGTCTTGCAGGTAAACTTTAACGTATGACCTCAAATGACCTTTGACCTTATCCTGTGACCTCCAACGGTACCATAACATGAAGGTACCCCCAGTGCATCTATGACCCAAGTTAGGTTGTAATCCAAGCAACCCATGTGAAGTTATTTGTCAAAAGAGAGTCTTGCAGGTAAACTTTAACGTATGACCTCAAATGACCTTTGACCTTATCCTGTGACCTCCAACAGCACCATAACATGAAGGTACCCCCAGAGCATCTATGACCCAAGTTAGGTTGTAATCCAAGCAACCTATGTGAAGTTATTTGTCAAAAGAGAGTCTTGCAGGTAAACTTTAACGTATGACCTCAAATGACCTTTGACCTTATCCTGTGACCTCCAACGCCACCATAACATGAAGGTACCCCCAGTGCATCTATGACCCAAGTTAGGTTGTAATCCAAGCAACCCATGTGAAGTTATGGATCATAAGAGAGTCTTGCAGGTAAACTTTAACATTTGTGACGGACGACGGACGACGGACGACGGACGACGGACGACGGACGACGGACGGACGGACGACGGACGGACGACGGACGGACGACGGACGGACGCCATTTGGATCCCTTAGTCTCGCCTTCACCTCCGGTGGGCGAGACAAAAATGAACAATAAGTACTTTATATACATATAGTACTTTATATTTTTACATATTTAGCATTAATAAGTACTTTATATAGTCACCAGTCAATGTTAGGCTGCGTTCTGTCCCAAGAGTGACTGTGGACCCTGTTGCATAAAACTTACCATTGATGGTAACTCTGTCATTAATGGTAACTACCAAGGTAATATTGCTCGACAGCCAATCAAATTCAAGGTTTACCCTAGAAGCTGCCATTGATAGCAAAGTTACCATCAATGGTAAGTTTTATGCAACCGGGTCCAGATCAACCATTTCATATTACTTTGTATGACATATATTTACATTCCTGGCATATTCATTCTATTCGAGTACTTTCTCTTTCCTTCTAAACCCCATTCCATTCTGTAATAATCACAGGCCCCCCCCCCCAAATATATACAGTAGCAACTAGAATTGGTTATTGATATATATTGCCTTGTCATGCAACCCTATAGCGAGCGAGACATGGTGGACATATATCAAGCATTCAAACCTCCATAATTTGGATGTGTTCAGTAAAAAGCAAGCACTGCCTTTGATATCTGAGCCGCAGTGCTACCAGTATAAATACCATCATTCAATAAAATGATATTAATCTCAGGGAGGGGAGGGGGACGGGGGGGGGGGGGGGGGGTATTTGACGAGAAGATGTATGAATGGGGAAGATGTATGAATGGGGAAGGGGTTAACGGGGGTAAGATGGGTCTGGGAAAAGGGGGAGGCTTGGGGGGTTGGAATGGAGGGGGTTGTGTCACTCAGCAGGACTTTGATAATCAATATCACCCATGGCTACATACAGTAAAAAAAAAACTTGGGGGGGGGGGGGGTGAATAACTTATGAATGGGGTGCCAAAGAGAGGGGCTTGGAATCTGAAAAAGGGAGTTATTTCAGGCTGGTGTGATCACAGAGGCCCCGATATAGAGCATGCTTGGGCTGATTCCCGGCTTTTGTCTGGGTAATCTATTTTCGCCACGTCTCACAGATTCTCTGGCCCGTGGATCCCACGACCATCAGCACATGCTTGAAATGCACCCTGAGAAAATAAAGGAGTCACCAGACATTTTGTTTTGCATTAGCCTACATTCCAGGCAGTATTTTTGTTTATCCCGTGCAACGATTCCAACACGAGTCTGAGACATAGACTAACCAGCACCCTTGTTTTCTCCCTCTCCGTCATAGAGGTGGGGGATATTCACACTGTAGTCTACATTTGCAGACTTGATTGTGATTGAAGCAGAGGGAGAAAGAAATCTCTCACAGCCTGGATGGTAGCCTAGGCATGTATGAGACATGGCACCCAGCAACAGGCTGTACTGAACTTTGGCAAGACTCCATCGCCTGACCTCTTGTCGAATGAGCGAGCAGAATAGCTAGTCAAACAGTACAAGAAGAAGAAATAAAGGGAATTCCAACCCTTTTTTTCCTGTGTCATTCCTTTCTGAACACAGAGGCAAGCGGAGCTGTGAAATGTATCAGAGTTTTCAGAACAAAATGAAAGTCCATACCAGCCCCACAATGAGCAAACAATGCACACAACGGGAATGGAAGTGCGTCGACATATTTGATCATTTTAATGAAGTCGGAAAATGATGTGTAACCGTGGGAAACGAATCCAAAATGAAAGAAACAATTATGGTTTCAATGCTTTCACATGCCTACCTGCCACGGATTTAAGAAAAAAATGGAGAGAGAGAGAGGAGAAGGAGGGAGAGATAGCAGGAGAGAACGAGGAAGGGAGAGACATGAAGAGAGACTTACAGTGAGAGAAGGGATTAGCCTAGGTATAAATACACACACATAGATTTGGCAGAAACATTCCAAAATGAAAGCAAACTTGTGGAGTTAGCAACATACGAGAGACCACTTGAAGCTACAGCACTGTGTCCCTACCCTCAACTGGAATGTTTGGTGCGTAAACAATTTACACCATGACTTGTTTCCTTTTCCCAGAGAATTAATGACATGCTGGATTGAAGGAGGGGTGGGGCAAGGGCAACCGCCCCCCCCCCCCCCCCCACTGCCTCTTTCCCCTAGACCTTTCTACATCTCTGCCCTATAATCCTAGATATCCTATGTCCTATAATCCCCCTTCCCCTTAATCAAAACACTAACTCATACACATATATTTCCTAGTAGATATGGAATATAAAATGCTTCAATATCTTGTAACACTTGTGAATCTTCTATAAAGCAATAGAGGTTAGATAAACTGCCCGAATCTGACAAAAGGAAGCAACTAACAAAGGAGGCTTTTCTTGTACATGTAAATAGCAAAGTGTGCCTGTGACTTGCATTGGCATCAGTGTAGCACCACATCATGTTAGATTGAATATCTCGCAGCAAGATTAATATTTCTTGTCCAGATTTTGCTTGTAATGTATGTAGGGAATACTGGTGACAATCTAAGAATACCAATGGCCCAGATTTGAGTGATTTGTCACTTGCTTCCTTTTGTCAGAGAGGGGCAGTATAGAATGAGGTTATATCTGTCACTCCATTGAGTGCTAGTTCACAAACTCATTTCCAAGTAGATATGGAATACAAAATGCTTAAATATCTCTGAACAATTGTGAATCTTTTACATAAAGCAATAGAGGTTAGCTACGAGGATTCCAGTGATTGCTAGTGATGTCACGCACGTTAATCCGCATTCATTGCGCCCCTCTTCAAACCCTGTAGGGCCCTCCGTGTAACAAAAGGCCCAAATATCGAAGCTCAGGCCCACTATAGGGATGAGCAGGAAGACACCATAGACAAGAATGCAAGGAGCTCCCTCGCCCCCCCCCCCCCCACCCCCACCCCCACCCCATCCCTACCACCTTCAGGTAAGAGTCCTTCAAGAAAAGAAAATACGGGCCGGCCGATCCATTTATATGTATACACCAGTCAACAGTTGAAGCAATGGAAACACTCTCCCTGGCAACAGTTGTGGCAATGGAAACACTCCCCTCGGCAACAGTTGTGGCAGTGGACACAACCCTAAAGCTACAAGAAGCAAAACTGCACAGCAGTAACAACCCCGAGAAAGCCTATCCAATCAATCTCACTATCAAAGTGCAGAGCAAAATTCTTTCTAATTTCGAAGTTTTTGTAATACAAAATCAGTTGGATTTTCATTGTTTTATAACACAACTTAGAAATGTATTTGAAAACAGCAGCAGAAATAAATTGAAGAAAACTTTCGTTTGCTATATCATCAAAACTTAACACACCTTACACTTGTACAAACACTGCTTGGGAAAAGCACATTACAGATGACACATTGTCATACCTGCAAGACCATAAATTGCTATCTCCATGTACTGCACATACATGCCTATGGACTTTTGAGAGCCCAGGACTCGGCGGGTTAATCAAAGAGAGCGAAACAACTACCCAGCAAACATTCCAGCTCTTACACTGAAGAAAGGATGAACATGGTGCTTCCAAGAAACTTTCATTAACTCTGCGCTATTTTGCTGGTATAGAACTATAATAGGAGACATACTAGGCACCGATAGAAAGAGAGGCGTATACTCTACCTCACAGGATCAAATCAACATCAATGGAACATACCATGTGCCAACCACTGCTCATTCCAGTATGCATAATGTACATGAATGTAGCTTCAATATCTACATGTAGCTTCAAAATTAAAACTTCATTCTTATGATTAATTTGTGTACCACTCATCAATTCACAATCTATATTTCCATCTACATAATAATTGTTTGTTTACTTCATATAGTACATTTACATCTATGGTACATAATAAATCAATAATTGTTTGTCTACTTCATTCACACGTAGGGCCAGGGTGGTCCCCAGTGTAGAAAACATGCGGCGCAAACACCACGCGTCGGGTCCAGAAAGTGATTGTGAGCCACGTGTAAATTCACTGCACCATGCGTAAAATCAGTATCAGTCTTATTATTCTTATTGTTTTTGTTTTCTTTGAGCCACGCGTTCCATAGTTGTGTACCACGCGTCCAGCACAGATGTCTGACAAAAAGTGACATTCTGCTTTTTTGAGCCATGCGTAAAAGATTTTCTGGTGACCACCCTGCGTAGGGCACATTTAATTTGTGATCAGAATAATAGTAATCGATCAACAGGCTACATTTACAATTGTGTTTTATTAATTATGAAAGATGAGGAGACAGTGAAGATGGATTTATTTCATAAAATTATCAAGGAAAGTTTCTTGTTTTGTTTTTTTATTTAAAAAGCATTTCTGGGGTGGTTAAAATCGGCCTGAAACCCTGTGTGTTTTTTTTTTCTAATTCCTTCCTCTCTCTGGAAGGCAGTCATTGTTGATGTGGTTGCACTCCGATTACGCATCATGGAACCTCTTGCTGGGATGAGGAGTCGAGAGGAGCCGGGAGGAGCCGGGCTGGGGACGAGCTGAGCGGAATCTCCAGCCTCGAAAACAGCTTGACATACAGTCACTGAAAACCGCCTCAGCTGCGTTATTAGTTTCCAGACGCAGACTCAATTAAAACACTCTCAAAATAGGTGTCTGGTTAGAAGGCTAAACCTGACTTGGTAGTGGTGTCACCAGACTCGTGCACTCACATGGTATAGTGACACGTTTATACATGTTTCAAGACTGCTTAACAGAGACAAGAAATGCTGTCTCGTTAAGTAGGTCGTCTTGATTTTATTAGTTACTTGAACCCAGGTTTAAACATTGTGAAACCTTGTCCAAAGGGAAACAATTGCCTTTACAGAAATGTGGTGGCTAAAGAAGATTTCACTGTTATTACAAGTAAATGTCGTCCTTATAGAAAGGTAGACTCTCCAGGGGAAAATGTTAACGGGGGCTCAGGGCACACCCACAAAAGAGCCCTGGAAAATGTTAAAAGAGCCCCCAAAATTCCCATAGACACAATGTCAAATTGTGGCCACATAGGGCTATGCGCTCAAAAAGTAGCCCCCCTGAGACTCTCCATATTGATTGCAAAAGAAACGTTATCGAATGAAACGTAATTTGGCGGAGTGGGAACGCGGCGGACCACCCGCCCCCTGGGTTCCCAGGGCAGGGGAAGGGCAGACCCTCGGACACAGTGGGAGCCGGGGTCGTGTGTGGTGTCGGCGAAAGGAAAGACCGCCTTGATTCCACGAAACCCTGCCTGGCCGTCAAGGAGACATGATCAGGATCATGATAGCGAGGCCCTCACGGAGACGGACGGACGGACGCAACGTCACAGACTCGATCGAAGACCTCCACTCATTCAAGTATGCGAAATACACACGCTGCTGCAAATAAACATGAAGAGTGGGAGAAGGCACCTCCCTTGCCTCCCTCCCGCCCCCCCCCCCCCACCCATCATAAGTCTCACAAATTGTGCGAGGCATGCAATTACTTCTACATCTACATTAGTTTATTTGCCCTGTTATGTCTTGCATTAATAGCTGCACTCGCGGCAGAAATGTTAACCCAAATATATATTTCCGAGTTCAAGAAATCGGATACATGATACATTTAACCCGATGTAACAGCAGCATGTCTTGAGGGGGGCACGTCACAGGGGGGTCATAATTAACCCCGCCCCTTTGCTCCACCCTTCATTACCTATCTTCTGTTCCCCCACGGTCCAAATACCAAAGGCGGCCATTGTCCCCGGATTGTCGCCTTGGCAATTACCTTCCCAGCATGCTGCAGTGTTGCAGAGATATTGCAGGCAGCAGGAATGGGCGCTGTGAGCAATTGGATCTCTTTTGGGGGGGAACCGACTTTGAAATCATGTTTTCAGATCAATCGAGAGGGGGGCGATATGGGGGGCGAGGTCATTAGGGGTGAGCTGGGGGGATGGGATAAAAGAGTTTAAAAAAAAAGGGAAAAGACAGCCAAAAAAGGAAAGAAAGGGAAGCAAAATTAAGAGATAAAGAGAGAAAATAAATATGATAAAGAAGACATGTAAGATTCAGAAGCAGATCAAGAAATAGAAGAGTTACTAAGTTGGTGCCAACATCTTATGAGAATGAAACAGTAGGCTACAACCACAGAAAAAGATTGCTGTGATTTCGGACATATTCGGGCAGAACACTCACCTGTCGCGCACAGCACGATGAAAGTTTGGGCGTGTTTCCTTAGCAACGGAGCCTGCTCCGTGTCTACAGGTAGTCTGTGAAGAATGTGCTCGAGGAACGCATTGGGCGTGATGGCCATGAGGTCCCATTTGAGCTTGGTAAGGACTAGCTGCTCAAATTGCTGGAAGAAGGAAAAAGAAGAAATGACAAAAACAGGACTTGAGAAACATGACTTTCCAAATCCAAACCTGTGTATTCTGTCCAGGATACATGTACACAACAGCTCAAAGGAACTGGCATGGGAAAGGGAAAGGGAAGAAGAGGGAAGGAGCCACAGTTTTAAATCGCCGTATATTTTGTCCAGTTCAGCATGGAACATGATGCTTCAGCCTAAAAAGCATCGCGTTTCATGCTGAACGAGACAAAATATACCACAATTTAAAACTGCAGGTCCTCCCCTTTCCCTATGCTAATTCCTTTGAGCCGTAGTGTATGCAGAGCTGCTTACATGGGCCCTATCTTATAAAGAGTTGTGATTGATCTGTATCAATCGCAAGTCCAATCTCCCATCTCCAGTGTACAGAGTTACGATTGATGTCAATCGCAAGTCAAGTTACGATCAATCGTTATCTTTTATAAGACAGGGTCATGTTCTAGCAATTCAAGTCTTCCTGAACAACAATATTTTCAAATATAACAATGTATTTTATCTTGAAACATGAACCAATCACAAAATATGGTATCATAATTTACTGCATGATGTTCTTGAATATCAGAAAGTTTTTTTTTTCGTATTCAAACTTGGGTCAAATTATAAACTGAAACTCATCCTCCCTCCAGTATCTGTAACTCGGCCCATATCAGGTCGTAACTTATAAGAACATCCGAGCAGTTTCCGTGAAATGATCCATCAATCAGTCCTAAAACAATTAATCAAAACCTTTCTCATGAGCCAGTCTGTCCATTTAACATAAATGAGAAGAATCCTGAGAGAGGCCTGAATGATGCGTGATGGAAAGAGTGGACACGCAATACTGCAGAGAAGTGAGTACTTGAAATACATGTAGGCCTATCAGTGTATTCGTATCGGTGTTCAACTTCTTCTAAGCCTCTACAGGATTTGTGCACAAATGTGATGGTGGTGCAAAAGAAGGGTTAATGAACGAGAATAAGGCCAACAGGCAAATTCTTGGAAACGAGGGATGAGCAGGCCGACATTATATACTGGTACAGAAAGCAGGCATGATCTCGCCGCGATGTGCATGACATGGACATGCTCATAAAAACACACGCATGTACAGCACATGTACAGCATGGTCACAGATTCGTTCACACCTGTCTCAATGCATCTGAATATTGGATCACTAAGGACGTCTTTGACCGGGCTTTTATGATCGTCATATCAAACATAGAAGATTACGAATGGAGGAAGGAGACAATCAGGAAAGAATCAGGGAATTTTTTTCAGTCAAAACATTTTTTTTCCCACGAATCTATTAGGGCTATATAATTTCCGAACATCCCCCTTGTCACATGTGATATTGTGGACTTGCCAAGTGACACATACATGTACTCCATTGTGTGATGGAGATGAAGAGATAGGAAGAGGTGTGGAGAGTTAGATACATATACATATGGGAGAGAGAATAGGAAAGGGAAATAGAGAAAGAGAATAGAGAGGCAGGGGAGAGAAAGAAAAGAGAGGCAGGGGAGAGAAAGACAAGAGACCAAGGGGAGAGAAAGAAAAGAGAAAAGAAAATAGGACAAAGGAAGAGAAAGAAAAGAGAAAGAGGGGAGAGAAAGAAGAGAAAGAAAAGAGAAAGAGGGGAGAGAAAGAAAAGAGAAAAGAAAATAGGACAAAGGAAGAGAAAGAAAAGAGAAAGAGGGGAGAGAAAGAAAAGAAAGAAAAGAGAAAGAGGGGAGAGAAAGAAAAGAGAAAAGAAAATAGGACAAAGGAAGAGAAAGGAAAGAGAAAGAGGGGAGAGAAAGAAGAGAAAGAAAAGAGAAAGAGGGGAGAGAAAGAAAAGAGAAGAAAATAGGACAAAGGAAGAGAAAGAGAAGAGAAGGAGGGGGAGAGAAAGAAGAGAAAGAAAAGATAAAGAGGGGAGAGAAAGAAAAGAGAAAAAGTGGAGAGAAAGAAAACAGAGGGAGGGGAGAGAAAGAAAGAACGAGCAAGAGAGAAAGAAATGAGAAAGGGGAGAGACAGAAAGAGAGATAAGAGAAGAAAGAAGATGAACAATGAAAAAAAGGAGGAAAAAACAAGGACAGACAGGGAGATGGAAAAAGAGAGAGATGGGAGGGGGGAGGGGTTGGAGACAGAGACAAACAAAGTGCTGGGACTGAAACCGAAGTTTGAGAAGGAAATGAACATCTTCAATAGAAACATACACAAGTATGTGGTTGATCCTGGATCCGGTTTGGGTACCATCCATCACATCGTTAAACAAAACTGGTTGCAGCCAATTTCAGCAAATGGTTTCCTCTTCTTTACAGCAATTATGCATCTCGAGATTCCAAGGAAATTTCCCATCTCGCTTTCTTTTCAATGTTTAATATCCTACTTTCAATCATCAAGTTGATGGTGTTACTGACCTGTATTAACTCTGAAATATTCACAATGCCAACTTTCTAGAAGTATCTATCCTTTGCTTAACTTTTAATCAATTAAGTTTCCAAATTTCAGATTGTGGAGCATATACATGTTATGAACATGATTACATAATATTATTATATATTTCATCTGAAAGATGTCTCAACAAACAAATAAAGAACTCTTTACTTCAAATTGCATTACTGGAAGAATAAATAAGACAGAACAACTGCCTACAAATCCTTTGATGTGTTCTTCATATCGAGTTGGCTTGGCATAAATCATGCACGTTAAATTTATGTTATTGCAGGATACAATTATGAAAAGATAATTGTGAGGACTGAAAGCCAAATTTTGTGTTAACTTAATGCACATTGGTACAGTCAAACTGTATCCTGTTTCACTTTCAAGATCATACTCGGGAAGTGATTGCAAAATGAGGGCGTGGTGTGTACATGAGTGTGTATATATGTGGGGGATGATCATGCAAGATGGTAGATACAATCAAAATAAAAACGGAATCCAGATAATTGAATATTGAACTCTTACACAGGTATTTGAGACTGTATTTGTATTGATGTTCACATATCATTACATTTTGTTAATATTTGCAAAAATGCTTTTCTTTCCCCCAGTTTTAAAACTAAACACATTCTTGTGACTCTGTCTAGCTTCATATTTTCATTTGTGAATCGAGGACAAATTTTGGATGGAGCATCACACTTCAATGTATGTTATATCCTGTTCTGCTGTGTAGCATTTGATTCCCATTTCCCACATATACAAACATGTACCTTATGTACCCTTCCCATTTTCTTTTGCTGTTATGTGTAGATTATTCTACAACATACAAATGTATGTATACCCACATGAAAGAAAACAAAACAAGCGGAGCCTTCTACCCTCATAGCACCCCAGTCCTGACCTTGCATTTGAGTCTGTTCGCCTGAACACTCAAGAAAAACCTACTGGTACTGTCATGGACACTATCACACCCGTTCACACGTGCCATTTAAGCAGCTGCGAACCATTCTTAATCTGCACTGAAACCTGCTTGAACAACCACCTGTATAAACAAGACCACATTTTCTTAATCTTCCTCCAGTGCTGAATGGTCTTTATAGGTTTCACTATAATTTACACAAATCTGACCAAGTATGGCACAAAATACAAAATGTGTACATTTGCATTATATCTGAACCCCGTTGCATAAAACTTACCATTAATGGTAACTCTGCCATCAATGGTAATTACTATGGGAATGCAGCTAGACAGCCAATCAAATACAAGATTTCCATAGAAATTACCATTGATGGCAAAGTTACCATCGATGGAAAGTTTTAAGCAACAGGGCCCTGATCATATCATATAATCCCATTCATACCTGCATGTTCACCAAAAGATCTTACTTCACTCGTACCATAGGGACACAAACTTTAGCAGTCTCCAAGTGTGAATGGAAAATGTCAGAGGGACGTGAATATTGTAAGCTGATATAGAGTGTGAACTGTCTGTTCCATTTGTCAAATGATATCAACTTCCTGTACAAAGTAGAAAAAAAATATCTCTAAAAGCTTGCACTATACAGTCACAGTGCAGTACTTCTCTTCTGTACATCCACATGAGTTTCCATTTATCGGTTTTATCCACAAATAAAAATGGGTCATTCCATTAAAGTTCAATCTGCCTATGACATACATCTGTACATGTTTTACATTCTGTTAAGTTCAAACTTTTTAGTGAATACTTCATAATGTGGCACTGATAGCTTATATATTTCCCAGCTTGACTTATTTTACCATACACTTCTATCAAAGTACCATTTTTTTTAGCTCAATTCACTAATTACCTTTTGCACTGATGGTGTTGTTCCCACAAGACAGCGTAAATGATGAGAAAAAATTGGAGGTGGAACTTAAAATGATAGTAAAATGCCACCTTTTTCCAAAGACTGGGGAATATTGATCATGAGTAAGGGAATTTCTGAGTAAGACTTAAAGACACCCATTATCAACAGAGGCTCTTTTCTATAAAAAGGATGTAGGATATGCTATAGAAGTCCTTTAGAATGTAACTACTAAATATGTCAATCCTTTAAGCCAGGCTTAATCACACAGCCTCAAGGGGAGGGGAGAGAAGGGGGATGCATTGTGTGGGATCTCTGAGAGGATATAGAGGGGTGTATAGTGGCCAGGAAGAGGAGGTGTGAGAAGGGGTGTTGGCTAATCCCCCTTTTGTTCCCCCTTCTATGGGATGGTCAAGTGATGGTCAAGTGGTGGTCAAGGAGAAGTCATGGCCAGCTGTTATCATCTACTAAGTAGTTGTTTCCATTCAACATACAGCTACCACATACACAGGAATGCAATGAAAAAGCCCAGTCAGAAAGCTGCCTTGCCTATCGTTTGTATACTCTCAAATATAGTTCTCTCTGTATATGTTAAAAAAAAAAGAAAGCATGGTTGATGACAGATAAATTGGTAATATTTTTTTTATAAAATTCATAACAGTGCCAATAAAACACTCTACACTGTAAGTCAGTGTTTAAAGAGCCAAGGACAAAATGGAGCTTGAACGACTGTTTGTTTTAAAATTTAATTCATAATGGCAAAATTCACTTAAGACCCTTTCTCTTCATATACACCTAACATGTATAAATATTTTCATAAGCTTTAGCAAGACACTGAGCATGGTTCGGGATGGGGAAAGTATCTACAAATGATTCCACTTACAAACTATATATCCAAAATGTATCTTTATTTAAAGACACAATATGCTCACACTAACACTAATCAGCCAACGAAATAGAAAACCCAGATCACAATTTTTCACAAAACGAAACGAAAGTAAAACTCGTCCAAATACAGTGGGAAAATTCTTTCATTCTGCTCGCCTTTACACGGAAGGGCTCCCCCATGGTAAGCAAAAAAAATCAATGCACATGTACAGAGCCGAAGGACGGAGCTTCTGGTATGCAAGTATAACAAAAAAAAAGCCTATCAATAGGCCTGACTTCAATATGCAGTGTCCAGTAAGAACCGTTGGAATTTACTACACACAAAAGAACATACTGTTACCATATCCTGTTCGAGTAATATGTGTCAGACATTGATGTTTCATCGAATTCCAGAATTTTTATCAATCTACATGTACACATGTATCACTATCTATCTCTCAATCTATTAATCAATTAATCTATCTAAAAGGTATCTATATCAATTCCTCTTTTATCTTAGGATTTGTTTTAGGTATGTTTGATGCATCTGTCTAGAAACATTTATCAAAATCATACATGTAACACAGTATATTAATTCATCTCTTTCTATCAAATCTATCTATATAATATAATCTTTGTAATCCATCTTTTGATCAAGACTATATCACCAGCTCATGGGAGGTTCCTCCACTAATTAAATGGTGAAGGGGGGGGGGGGGGGGAAGGAGACATTGGCTTATTATGTGCATGTATTCCAAAGTGGGGCCTATTGATTCCTCTTACAACAGGAGCACAATAGGCCATGGCTTCTTCCCATGCCTTTTCCCCCAGATCAATGCACTCATGAATTGAAACTCTCCCACCTCTCTCCCACCGTGGGCTTTAAACAGGGCTGCAGATAGAAGATCAGAGGGACCCCAAGCCCCCCTTTAAATCCCCAATGGGCCTAGTACCCCCCCCCCCCCTCCCTTCCCCTCTTTATCCATCGAAACTCTCTTTCTCCCATCATAGGCTTCAAAACAGGGCTAGGGCTAGTCCATTTTTCTAAATTAAAATTTTAGGAGAATTCAGGAGAATGCTGAGGACCTACAGATAGCTGATTAGTGGATCCCCATGCCCCCTTTAAATCTCTTGGTGGCCTAGTCGCCCCCACCCAAAACCAATTATCCCCACCCCTCATGAAATCTGCGGACACAACCCAAGCTTGTTGTTGCAATTTCTTCTTTTTTTTCCCCCTAATTTTCTTCACATTAAGCAGCCATATACATGATGTGGTCGGAATGTGGGAGACTTGTCAAGTGTGAAAAGAACATGCAATGGGAAAGAACACGCCCCTGCCCCCCCCCCCCCCCCCTCTACCCCTTCCTCTCTTGGTCCTTGGTGAGACTGTCTATTTAAAGGGCGAGTTACCTAGAAACCTCACATTCCATCAATTCAATCTGACAGTCAAACAGATGATTACCTTATGATGTATTTCATAAGCTATATTTTGAACATTTAGACCACATAAAAGTGGTGTTAAAAATCAGT
The DNA here is from genome assembly GCA_963669155.1 of Arbacia lixula. Taxonomy (NCBI): domain Eukaryota; kingdom Metazoa; phylum Echinodermata; class Echinoidea; order Arbacioida; family Arbaciidae; genus Arbacia; species Arbacia lixula. Next base: position 11,222,622 of record OZ022597.1, read on the forward strand.
TCAACTCTATTTTATTCTGGATCAGGCATATGTAATTATATTTCCTTTCAGGATTTTTTTTTTGGTTCATATATTATCAATTTGTTAAATTTGTCCATGTTTTCACTTTTCTTTGAATCTCTGGCTTCAATTTTTATTCTTGGATGAAAGACAAATTGATCTACTTTCTACACATATCTAATAATTAATACACTATTATTCATGTTTTAATTCCTGTGAAGAAGTTAGAATATAACTTATAAAAGGGGAAGGTAGCTACAGTGAATATCTGTGACCAAAACTGGGGTCAAATATACAGCAAGCACACTCCATATGGGTGCCGCAGATTGACTTTGTTTATAATCAGAAAAGCAATGAAGTCAAACTCAAGACAAACTAAATCCTCAACGAAAAAATATAGCTATGATTCCCGATTTGCGTGAATAAAGTGTTTTTAAGTTTTATGCACAAGTGCTCTAAAAACATCGCCTCGTTCTATCCGAATTGTGGCCACTCAACGAGACTTCATGAAATAGTTTGGTAAACAAAATCGTCATGCACTTTTGCACGCATTTCAAGTCAACCCGCCCACCGCCCGTCCCAAAAACAATCCCAGCAACAGCGACGACAAAATGTATTACATTAGTGAAAATGCGCACTTCCTTTTTACGCGCCCACAACTTCATGAGTTAGTGACGCGCCCCTGGGCATTGTGGCGAGCCAATCACTGAGGCGTCGGTCTAGCGCGCGCGCGAAACACGCACACATTCCGACACACATGCCTAGACAATTCGAGTCAACAAAGGGTACCTCGGTGAAATTGCCCTAATTACGGAAAATAAAGGGAAAATTATTTACTTAGGTAGAAATAGAATGTCTCATGTGAATTGCAAAACGCAAAAGAAATGATGTCAAACTTACCTGACAAGAAGTTGTGATCCAAGTTATGTAATTCTACATTAATATATGTATTCCAAAACCGCAAGATCTCTTGAGACTTGGACATAAAACTTGCACCACTTCGATGCAAATATTAACAAAATATGATATTTACATCAAAGATGTGCAACATCTTATGGCTGAATTTACTCAAACCAATCATGGCAATCTTTAGCCTATCCGATAGGCGTCGGGCTAATGGGCTAACTACTGACGGGCGAGGGCGAAGGGCGAAGCCCGCCCTCTCCCGTCATGAGTCATGCGAGGGCGAGGGCGCAGCCCGAGCGCCTATCGTCACTGGTGAGTACGAAAAATGAATTTCCTTTTATTTACCTTGTTCCGTTCGTAGAAATTCTACGAACCCCCAACGAAGCTTCAATATAAATATTCATAGCTGTCCGCGAACACGGACCAATAAGCGACGAGGTTTGAACGTGACGTATTATGAATATTACTGAGCTCACTTCGCTCAAAATGGCGTTCGCAAGAGGTCTAACAGAGAGTTTAAAATATGCTGCCCAAAAGCTCAAAATAGACCTGCAGGCTTCAGCGATATGTGGAGTACTCAATGGGGAGGATTGTTTTGTAAGTTTGCCTACTGGATTTTCCAGGCTCTGCCATTGTCGTTTGACTTTCTTCGCTCGGACTCTGGTAGCCCCGGGACTGCTCTCGCGCAGCCCGTTCACTGCGTGAGCGGGCTGGTAAGGACTCTGGGAGCAGACCGAAGCCGCCAGTGCCAGCCGCAGGGAAGACCACTCGATCCCTGGTAAATCTACGACTACAGCAACTCCCGGTGCAAATCCAACTCCGCGGAGATCTATTGCTCTTGTAATTTTCCCCTTGATTTCCCTTATGAACCCAAATACGAATGAACTCGCCCAACAAAATCATAGACTGCGATGATATTTGATTGGTTAAAAAATACAGTTGATCGCCATATAAAGGTTATCTCATGAATGATGCATAAAAAAATGTACGTCACGCATACGTGCATATTGATGACTTTACCAGTGACGATAGGCGCTCGGGCTGCGCCCACGCCCATCAGTCCCCATTCTCGCAACCAGTAACTTGCCCACTATAGCCCGGCGCATATCAGATAGGCTAGGCAATCTTATGCCACGATTTCTGCATTTTAAGAACCTCGTTTAGCTCGCGAAATATCACTCCGTTCGGACACCATCATACACATTCCAATCGAGAAGAACTCTGAAATGCTAGCGATTTCCATGATTTCATACTCATCAAATGCCTCAAAAAGCAACTCTCAAAGCATCGAATAAGCACAAAGATGGAAATACTTACTAGTAACTGTTCCAAAGTGATGCTATTATCGGTATAGATGATGAGTTTTTCTGACGTTAGGGGGATTGTTTCCAAGAGTTTTGAAGCCAGGAACATACACGTTGCGCCCAGCAGTTGGAACTTGTCTCTTGTTATGTGCACCATGGACAGAAATCGGTCCATGTAATTCACCGACAGTGGGAACACATCTTCCTCGCGTTGTTGCTCCTCACAAACCTGTAAAAAGAAAAGAAAAAAAAGACGAAATTAAATAATCAGTTTCACGAAAAGCGCCCGCGATAGTTAAAATTCATGATGCGCCAGTCAAATAACATATCATGAAAATGAAAAAAAAAAATCCTTTTAAATCTCGTTAAAAAATGGTAAGGGTGGATATTAGATACTGTACTTATGATGTAGGATATAATTATAGTCTATCTGTTCATCTAAACTGTCTTGGCGACAGGACAAACATGAAAAAGTAGAACGACAAAAAGGAAGCGGAAATAGCGAATATAACACATCGCAAAAGGAAAACAAGTACACTAACGAAGGAAAGACGAGGGAAAATGCGAGGGAAATATAAAATAGGCGTTGCCCAAAGGATGAGTAAAAGGGAAAAGAGAAGAAAAATGCAAAGAAAATGGGAAAATAAAACGGGTCTACCGAGTCCGACAAGACGGAAAAAGATTGAGCGAGACCTCTTAAAAAGTTAAATATGACCCCCCTCCCCCCCCCCTCGAAAAAAAAAGGAGAAAAAAAGTATCTGAGCACAAGATTTAACAACATATTCAAATTATAATATAAAGAGAATCAATATAAAACTTTCAAAGACAAGTATAGGCCGAAATCAAAATATTTACAAACTTTGTAATTTTTCGAAAAGTCGAACTCAGTCATAATCTGAACTTGTCATTGGAAAGTTTGTTTAAATGTTTTTTTTTCACTTGTAGTCTGGATAACAATTTAGCGGTATGAATTATCATTTTCAAACACATTACACTTACAAATTATGCGTTTAAAACATGTCATAAAAATTAGTAAAACTTGAGTAGACCATTCCGTCCAATTTAATAAAGACCTTACATAAAATTGACCCCTGGAAATCTAAGCTTCGCTGGCTGCGCGCCGCGCCGCACGGCAACAGCAGAAATCGAACAGCGCATGTGCACCACATCGTACGTTTCACATTGCGCACTCCAACATAATTTGTAGACCCTCGCCTCAAGCGCTGCTCGAATTTTGGATACAAGACGCATGAAGATAAATTCGAAATAAATGTTTATATAGCGAATTTGTATTATTTTAACGCATCAGCAGGAAAAATGATTAATAATCTTCGATTTCATATGGATAGATTGTGTATAAATTACACAGAACTTAAGAAAATCTCGATGTTTGGGTGAAGGTGAAAACAGCGGCCATAGAAAACTGACTGTGACAGCGTGTGGAACATACGAGCCCGCACCGAGTTGATTTGTAGAAAAGTAGGGGTTTTGAGCGTTCGTGTTAAATTCGGGAAAATTTAACCGAAAAAGTTTTCGATGTAATTTTCATAAAAGCTGAAAGCTGAACATCTGCTCTAATGATCTATATGGATGGATTTTTATTAAAACCTTAAAATTTGGCTGATATACTATTTTCAACTCGAGCCTACGCAATGCACAGCAGAAAGTTGAGAAACGTGAACTTAATTCACTGCACTATGATCTGTGCACCATAAATTATAAATACTTGATAATCTAACACGCAATCTTTAAATAAGAAAGCAAATTTTAAAAGGATGAAACGACACAATGCATGTTTAGGGTCTAGATAAAAATATACTTTTGAGTATAATTACTAGACAGTAGACAGGTTATCAAGGCATTACATGTTTCATTCGTCAGAAACCACAGCCCAGGCAGGAGGGTCGAGGGCAAAGCAAAGCCTATACTAGCGAATAACTGGCAAAATAATAGTTATTTTGAGACAGTGATATTAGCCTAGTACTTAAGTAACATTTCAATTCTGCATTCTGAATCTGAAAGTATCAAATATGATTAAAAGTAGTTGAAAGCAACTTACCTCAAACATCCAGTCCACGACCAGCTTTCTCATCGACGGCCGAAGTTGATTTTGAAAATGAGCGAAATAGTCTGCTGACAGAACATAATTCTCCTCCACGGCTAAAAGATTGTCCAAAACTTTGTCTCTTAGAAGAACTCTATCCACATATGACATCGGCGATTTTCCTTGCTCCAATATTTCTTGTTCAAAGCAAAACAAATCCGCCATGGTCGGAATAGACATAGGCTAAGTTCCTCAAAGTTTTCCGAAGTCAGAAACAGGTTGCCTTGCAGTGCGCTGTGCGCTCTATATTCGCCAGCCGAGAGTATTCCACCAGATTTTTTCGTTGTTGGGGCTACTTTTTATCCAAGAAACAAGACAGGAAAGACGGCTTCTTCTAGACCAAGCTCAAGGGGAACAGCAACAGACCAACCTTAACAACCCTAGAGAGATTTTAGAGCAAAATCCCAGGTGAAAACGGGTAAAATCACCACTAAATTGATCCTCGCTCAAAAATTCTCCGGTTGGGGGTTTGACGGTGGTCTGCACGCCTGTCTGTTCCCTTGGCCTGAATGAGCAACAAGTATACACACGAGGAACTTCAGCGCATATCGCCGATCCGGCCGCGCTCCGCTAGCTAGCAACGATATACACAATCCATGTATCACACTTGTTCGATCAGTACACTGTGCACCACCACAATACCGGTGGTCGTTATGCATATTCATCGATTTGATTCTTCGCTGTGATTGGTCCGTAGTTTTCTTTATTGTACGCCCAGGCATATTTTTATACAGGTCTACACTGGCAATGTACGCGTGTGCGATGGGTACTGCAGTATGCTAACAAAGAGCAAGCTCTATAATGTACAATACCGTGTGTAACTGAGGGTAGGGGGCCCGGGGTGGGGGAAGGGGAGGAGAGGGGAGGAGGGGGAGGGGGGGGGGGGGGTGACAGGGGGAAGTCGGAGGGGGTAGTTTTTGGAACTATCTTGCGCATGTACCCATGCATAAGGATCGCGAGAGCTTTGGGACAGTAAAGCCAGTAAGGGTGTAGGTTGTGGTTTGTGTTGCTGAGTAGAATATTCCAAACTTTATTTGGAGGAGAGTGAGAGAGAAAGATTATATGATATAAAATATTTTCAATTCTAATTGTGATTCCGACAATATTTGCAGTAGTTACTGATGTCTTCATGAGGTCTGTGATATTTACCATCTAAAATAAAGAGACTTTCCTCATTAACTCCTCCATAAGCAGCTGACAAATGTGTGGAGTTCATTTCTAAATTCACATTCACAAACATGAATAACACAAACCACAACATACATGACTGAAACAAAAATCACGTGTTCGACTGTGTGGTAGACACTATGTAAATGTGGATGTTAAATGGTCTATTGCTGCGTGTCATATCCATATGACAATTTGGGTAAAATTTGCAAAATTGAAATATCGCTTCGAAAATGGGTTCACGTGAAAGAGAATATTTTTCTGAATATGATGAATGGTCACATTATGCATACTGAGGTTATTTTCTACGATTTTCTGATTTTTAAATGATTTTCCACTTTTCCGATAGATCAGACGGCACGCATGAATTGCAGTGCACAGTGCATGTTCGTACCTTAGTACACACACTGTGCCCGCTCTCCGCTAAGCGCTTCCACACATACATGTACGAAGGAACTATGTGTATACTGTACGCGAATACAGATTGCACGCATACGATGGAACACATAACGTTACACGGCCTGCATAGCCAATGCACACGCACACTGACACACACGTTATACACACAACCCGATCTATACAGACTGCATACGGTATCCCGGCCGTGTCCCTGCACTGTACTGAGGATGCCGATTGCTTAGTCTAATGCTCGCAGACCTATTTCCAGTTCACTTGCGCATTCACATTCTGTTGAATAAAGAAATCCAGAAAACGTCGATTTTACACAATTGTTGGGATTTTTTATCAGTATCTCGCCTCCTAATATTAGATCAGTAATTCATGTTGTATACTACATTCTTTCTCCATTTTCGCACAATTTTAACATTTTACATTAAAAAAATATGACACGTGGAACTCACAGTCTAGTCAATTCGGAATAAAGCACATTTTCTTCTCTTGATTCTTAAAAGAACTTGCTTATCTTTTAATCTCCACAAGTAAAAGATTATGAAATTCATTGTACTCAACAAGAATGCACAGAAAAGAAAAGAAAAGGACTTGAAAATCAACTTATTTCTAAGATTATGTCTCTTCTTTCGTTATTGATCTGTTATTTCCATCCGATATTTTCGAGACCGGAACAACACTATCAGTTAGCATTCGTCCTGATGTATGATTCCATAAGGTATACTCCGAACGCAAATATACCACCCCCGGATTTTGAACGTCTGTCCCTAGACCAAACATACCCCACCCCCGTCTTTTCCAATATGTTCCTACCAGACCATGGCGTGACCGAACTAAAACTAAAATAATGTATTAATCTAAAATAACGTTCCTCATATCCGTTTCGAGGGAGTACGCACGAGTACAGGGCATATCATTTTCACCATCTGATTCTCACTGAATAAAGAGTGGACACTAAGTTTGGAATAAATTATTATCTAATTATGAACGATATCAAGCAAAAATGAGTGATACTCTTCTTAATCTGACGCATGTGACAAGGTGAGTTGGTAGAACACGGAGCAGGGTACGGTAACTTGCTGGGTGGGATAATATTTCTTGCACATATTACCCTAGTATTGGTATCGTGTGCAAGTCATGTACACACGCAAACCTCGCACATACAGAGATCTAGCGAGCTAGCGAGCTCAAGTGGTTGGTGTACTATATCTACGTCACAATGGGCAACATGTACGTAGCTCTCTCTCTCTCTCTCTCTCTCTCTCTCTCTCTCTCTTTCTCTCTCTGTATCCCTGTCTCTTTCTCTATCGTTCAGTTTAGCGACAAATGAGGGCTTGCCTTGTGGAAAGGCGCGCGCCCGGGAGTCGCACAGCCAATGACCGACCACGACTCATTTACTGCAGTCAACCGCGCGTTCATACACGTGCGTGTACAATCCACATTACGAGTCGGCTGAGCGGAGCAAAGCGGACTGGCTCTCTGTTAACTGTGTCATGCCGTGTTCTGAATCTGCCGCGCTGAATCGCTATACGCTGACTGTTGTAACCGGGCAGAAGTTTCTATTTTTAAAACGGATTCCCCGGTATCCACGTATCTTGTGTAGCTGAAGCGCTGACTATACTGTGCATGTAAACGCCCACTCTATTATGTTGTTGCTGTTTTTTCTTCGATAAAATATCGTAAGCCGGTACACGTTTACAATCCCATTTCAGTGTATTAAAAGGGGAAACAAACAACAACAATCGCAGCAATGATGGTCAAAGTAGGCCGACATCCCAGCTAAAAATATTTTAAAAACATCAACACATATCGCCATCGTTATAAAGAAAGCTTCATAGATAATGAAAATAGCGTTATGATTTTAATGAAAGTTACCACAATATGTTAACAAAAGCACAAGCGAATTTCTTACGGATTATCAAAGAAACATGTTCATGCAAAGACCCTCTTGTTTTAATAACATTTTAAGTGTTGAATTGGTCAGGTTTCAGAATGATTGTAGCAAGGCGTGAGTGGTGATGATGTACGGAAGAATATCGTTATTTTGCATGGATGCAGTGCTTGTTATGATATCGCGGAAATGTGCTTGGAAAATGCAGAACGGAGGAATGCTTTTGTGCTTAAGTCAAAGCCTACAGGACTGGAATAATGCTTCCGCAAGATCATTTCCATTTTATTCGGTTTAACAAAAGCAATTTGAGGATTTTGGCAATTGGATTGCGATCGAGATAAAAAAACAACAACAACAACAACAGTGGTTCCCTGTAGGCCTAAGCTGTATGTCTGGTTCGATCAAAGTTCGTAGATTAGAGTAGTAAGCTCTCAAAATACATCCCTTTTTATATCCGGCTTATGGCTCTATAAATATTAGATTAATTCAATATAAGAATTCAGAATGATTACAGACGGCTATAGATGATGCATGTATAATGTATATAGAGTTATGAATGTATGTATGTGTGTGTGTGTGTGTGTGTGTGTGTGTGTGTGTGTGTGTGTGTGTGTGTGTGTGTGTGTGTGTGTATCATGCGTCAATGAATAGTGTGGTTGCGTCGCCTGATGTGGACGTGAAGGGAGGCGCCAACCCCTGTCACCATGGTAATTTGTGCTTCATTAAATCCTCATCAGTTGTATAGGGCTATATAGCCTCATTTCCTCAGTTGACTTGTAAACTTTGTCACCAAGTTTTATGTGTATTTCAGACTTTCCTACCTTTCATAGGCGCCTACGTAAGAATATGGTAGGAACGAAAAAGCACAGACCGATTTTGTAAGTCATACATTTCGCAAAATTCGGGAACGCGCTCTTTAGCTCCTTGTAAAAGAGCTGAGTTTCACTTATACTTCAGCGTTGTAGTCAATGACGAACACAGCATCCATATTGAAGTTATGTCAACCTGTTAAATTAATACATAATGCACAAATACACACATATACACATATTATTTCTCCTGTTTTGCTTCTTCCTCCATATCTTAATTTCTCTCTCTCTCTCTCTCTCTCTCTCTCAGTCTCTGTCTCTCTCCCTCTCTCTGTTTTCCTCTTTCTCTCTTCCTCTCTCTCTCTCTCTCTCTCTCTCTCTCTCTCTCTTCTTCGTAAACGAGCTAATTTGTCAAAAAATGCGCTAGCGGATGCATTTATTACTGGACTACCAGTGATCTGGGAAAGCATACCGCAAACTGTGGTCTATCTCATATACAGTTTTTAAACTATCACTTTCCTCCCTCTACACGGATAGGTGCCTGGATCAAAACTCTTACAAAACAAAATCCCAGCCGGTTACTGAGGCGAACTAACAGCATGACAAAACGTCACAAAATGGCGGATGTCAGGCGTCCTTAGTTACCGATGATCTCTATCGAGTGTGTAGGAGTGCGTTGCTGCTTACGTGGGGGAATGTCTGGTATGCGATGTGTAGGTCATTTAGGTCAGACTGGTCTGGATTAGTCGTCGTCCAAGTCGCTACCATGGCTATACAATCCGTCTGACCCGTGATATACCCCACGTATTGTAAGCACGGTCTTTCATTGCTGTATTATTCCTCCCCAAAAGGGTTTTAAATGTATGATATGGGGGAAATTGAGAGAAATTGAGAGTAATTGGCAAAACTGTTTGAGACACGGAACGCGCACTACCACGTGTAAAGCTATCGATGGGAACCGAGAAGACAAGGCTTTGTGTAAAGTGGAAAGTCACACAGCAACAAGAAGCTGCTTCAAGGACGAGTGCGTGACCCCCCCCCCCCCTCCCCCCATCACACACACACATACACACACGTGCCCCTTTCTATAATATCGGCTATTATATGCCTGCAATGTACTGCTTCCCACTTTCCTCCCCCACCCAACCCAACCCTCTCCCCTTCTGCAACAGGTCCGTTGCGTGTACAACACACAATGAAATGGATAAGTCATAAACATGTTTCAGCGCTGAATCTACATCTCCTCCCCTTCAGTTTGCACTTTTCTTTTTTCGTTTCTCCTTCTTCTTCCCTTTTCCTTTCCTCTTCTTCTTGTTCTTCTTCTTGGACGTTCTTCTCCTGTCTCAGCATTTATTGCTAGACTAAGTTTCCAGACGCAACTTACACTACACTACACTACACGGCCTGCCAAGTCATATCTTACAAGTCATATCTAAACCATACCATTCACTATCGGGTCTGGCTGCAGTAGACTAATCAATCTCAATTCCAGAAGAGCGGAGAATGAAACAGTGACTAGTCTTGCGAGTACTAGACTATTATTTTCATGTTTTAATTTGCCAAGTACAAACGCCTGGTAGCCAAGCTAATCTTACAGACAAGAGTGGTGGGAAAAGATCACGTGACTGCGGACTACTAGTTTCTTCACCCACTTTTTTGTCGCTCCTGTCCAAGACCAGGGATGGTTGAGGGGAGATCCCGCGAAGATAAACCTATCTTGAACTTCCTCACTGTAAGATCATCGCATCATGACATCGTGGAAGACCAAAGTGTGACGTCATATAAGCATGTTGTCAAGGCAAATGATTCTAAACTGTGTGGGTAGAGCACTGACAGTGAGGACTCTCAATGCGAGTGCCAGACACTAGCCAGCTTGAGAATGTCTGACCAGTGAAACTCTTACTCGAGTGATGTTGTGTAGAATCAGAATCCGGTGTCACAATGGCTAACGCCGACATCATTTCAGTACTCTATTCACGTTATGTAATATACGGTATTACATTCATGAATAAAGTATTAGGAACGCCCGGAGAGACAAATTATTGATTTATTGATGTATTGACTTCATAATTCCTCCTTTGACGTTTAATTTGAACGTCTGTTTGATAGGTTGAACAATAATTCATCTATGTAAAGTACATTGACTGTGTCCATAACTTCCCCCGTAACTGCATAACATAGCATCATTACATTCACTTGTATTTCGTCATTTTCGTGATTTAGTTTTTATACATAGGTGACATGCACTCTGAACTGTTGTTGCTACTCGACATACCCCAGCCTAGCTATAGAGTGAAATTTGAAACGTATTACTTGAACGACATGCATGCAATTTGCATGATATTTACGATATTTTCCCTTTTCAGATATCATAAATCGTATACTCGCCCACGTGGCCATGTGCTTGAACTAATCCAAATACATTATGCAGCTATTAAACGACAAAGGAAACTCAGGCAAAAGCCGACTCGGAATCGGGGGGGGGGGGAGGGGGGGGGGGGGGAGGGGAAGGGGGAGTGGGTGAACCGAATAGCATCCGGTTGCAATCAACCGTATACAAACACCACTCACTCACTCTCCCACTCTCTCATTGTGACCCCTGACGTCACCAATGGCGTCATACGCATTGTTGCGTGGTAAACCGCACGTGCTTGATAGACTTGTACGGTACCATTTCGATCGGGGCAATTTTCGCAGATATCGACTCTATTTTGGGAACTATATATTCAAACAAAATATGGCAGTTCACTAGATTAAAATTGAAGAGATCCGTTAACAGATTCATGACCCTACAATACACCATTACTGTCCAGATCAGAACAAGCATCTGTTTATCTAAACAATCACACTACCCTTCCGACAAAATTCCTGAAATATATATACATATATATACGAGCAAAGATTAATAATCTGTAATCTGAGTTAAAATAAGGCTCGATACGTTAAGATGGATATTACGTCTCCGTATATCTCGCCAGAATATTGATGAGAAATATGAAAAAAAAAAATGGGCTAGGGTTAAGGTTAGGTTTCGTGTATAAGTGTTAAAGGGCATATACTGTACTGGAAAGGCAAAAAAACGTTCAAAATGTAATTGTTAGCAATCTTCTTGCCAATGGTCTTAAATTCATGTATTGTCCATTTTAGCAGCTTGCTGAAAGTTATTTGCCCTCAAATGATCCACATATGGAGTAATTAATGATTAATGATTAAATCCTCAAAATGTTCGGGCCGAACATTTTGAGGATTTGTGATCTAATCACTCATTACTCCAAATGTAGATCATTTGAGGGCAAATAACTTTCAGCATGCTTCTAAAATAGACAATACATGAATTTAAGACCATTGGCAAGAAGATTGCTAACAATTACATTTTGAAGGCTTTTTTTGCCTTCCCAGTACAGTATATGCCCTTTAAGATAGTTAGGTTATATTTAAACAATATCTAGCCTGATTTTAACCGGGATCACAAAATACAAGCCCCCTTCGTTAACTTCTGGCATTAAAGGGGTAGTTTACCCTGAAGTTAAGTTGGTTTCAATAAAAGCAGAAATATGAGAGAAACATAAGTGAAGGTTTGACGGAAATCCGTGAATGGATAAGAAAGTTATAATCTTTTGAAATTTCAATTTTGTGACGTCACGCGCGAGGCGCTCTCCAATAATGCTGTGTTCTGTATGAATAAATTACTCTTTTTCTGTTTTTGATGAAGGAATATTTTAGATGTCTGTGTGTAAAACATGTTTTTAATCATGTATCAAATGCGCAGGTTAAATGATGCATATCCTTTGTACATAACATTATGGAGAGCACCTCGTACTGACGTCACAAAATCATTTTTTTTTTTAAAGATCATAACTTTCGTATCCTTTGACGGATTTTCAAGAAACCTTCACTATAATGTGTTTTTTTTTCACGTTTCTGCTTTTATTGAAAACAACTTCATTTCATTGTGGACTATTCCTTTAATGTTCTGCCATCTCGACCCCCCCCCACCCCCACCCCCCCCCCCCACACACACACACACACATGGCACTTTTGTTTATCTCGATCCGTCATCGATTTTCAGTGTGGAAGTCATACGAACAACACCTACGTACACGCCCGCGCACTGACAGCATGACATCAACAAAGGATTTGGGTTGCATATAATGTTTCTTATACATTATGATTATTATGTTAATAAATTATATCGTACATACCACGAAAAAAAAAAGTCATGAAAACTATACTATCTCCGCCCGTTACCAGGCCGAGATGGTTTTCATTTTGTATAAGTCAGTATTGTCATCTCTAGCATGTCTTGTGAGAATTATTATATATATTGTGACGTAGTCTGCATGGTACATACAGTCGTTGAAAGCTTCATAGTGCGGTTTTTGATACCGCAATTAGATATTCAGAACATTGGGGCATGTTTGATAACAAAGACAAATGCACAATACATGCGGTTTCCTAGATAAGGTTGCAGTACAGACACAAGGATATCATGCAAACCTTTATTTCTCATGGACGTAGTATGTCAAGTATGTCACGAAAAAATAGCTTTAGCTCATGTCTATTATCATTATCAGGCCTTATGTATCCAAACGACATCTAAAATACATGCAACGCATGACATCGTAATACGTTACTGTTGTCCACCAAAACACTTTCTCCTCATCTAATTTTAGACTTTTATAACACTTTGCTTATTTAAAGATGATAGGGAGGGGGGCGTATCATCATGAGAATTCCTTTCACCCCTCCCCAACCCCCCTCCCATCCACCGGCCTCCCCCTCCAATTGCTAGCAAACAGCGTGCATGACGTCAACAAACACAGAATTGTGCATGGTATTTTTAGCAACTTATGTTCGTTATGTACACAGTCTGCTACTCGACTGTAAATTATGTTTGAACGGCGACCAAAATAGCTCAATACCGTGTATCCCGTACTGGTCTTTATGAGCAGGTGATCCCTTCTATGGTGTGGTATTGCATTTAGCATTTTAGCATGTAGCATTTATGGTGTGGTATCGCATTGAGCACAAGAAGGGATCACCAGTCGTTCGTAAAGTCGTTCGTAACATACAAACAGCTTGGTGAAACACATCCAGGTGGTCTTTCTGTACAGGGGTTACTTCGCTACATGTTTTGAACGAAAAACGCTATTCAAGGGGAACCAAACAGTGTGATCTTTATAGGCAGGTGATCTTTTCTATATAGGTTGTCGGTAAAGCAGGTTTCACCAGAGTAGATACCCTGTTAATTCTATATTTAATTAACAGTAATTTATTCTTCTATTTCCGCCCTTCTCAGAAAATAGTATGATGTCTAGACAGTTGACACTCCCTGGTAGCGGTGTCTACAACGCACGCCCACTCAACTATACTATAATACGATGATGGAAATCATCAAACAAAGAATTCAGATATAATGTTGCGAGTAATGTTGGCTATGCACACATAACGTTATTGGACTGTTATGTTTGAACGACGATTGAAATTGCCCTATAAAAAAAATACAGATTGATGTATGTTTAATATGCCACGAACCTCCGTCCCTCAGCGAAAGAAGTATCATGAATAGACACCCCTGATCTAAAAATGGTTTCTGCATAATACACATCAATTCTTATGCAATGTGAGAAGCGAAGATAGTAATTAATTCGGATAAACTATAAACATGGTTTTCTTTCTTTTCCTTTCCTTGGATGTTATTTCCACGAATAAAACCCTACAAACTATGAGAAAATAATCATACGTGAGTTGACATGGTGACGGAGTCATTGAAAAGCTTGGTGAAAACAACACCGTTATGAAATCAATATTCAATACATCGCTTCACAATGCAACGCAAACAGTTTTTACATCAACATTGGCAGTCAAAGGAAAGAGATAAGGTAATTGTATCGGTTTTCAATATATTGCACAAATGTTGTCATGTAGTGCTTTCTTTAATTGGGATTGTAAGGATTTTCCAAAGTATATTGGACCAGTTAAACAGATTAAAGATAACATTGTACGACCATGGGCCCTCCTATATATATGATCCATGCTAGGACAGTATTGCGATATACGGCAGTACGAATCCTCTTCGACATTTTCTGGTGTCATATTCAAGTATGCCTATTGCACAGTTCCTGTGTAAAATAATTATAATCAATGTTCATTCGTATGCACGCACACATTATGACATGATGGATTTCCGGAAGGTAATGTATGCACAAAGATACCAAGCTGTACAAATGTCCTTTAAAAAATTATACCACCTCCGCTCGCGTCGACACCACGTGTTATTTAGCCTCGCTCCCAGACTGTTAGACATTTAAAATCTAAAGTAGCCAAAAATATTCAATAAACGAGTCGGGCTAGGCCGCAGTAGACTAATCATCCCGCATTCCATCTCCGGTTCTCCCAAACAAAGATAAAAGAAGAGCACAACGGAAAGACAATGGACTTGTGAATACGATACTTAATACGATACTTAATTTGAATAAGAAATGTTTTAAGGCCTGGAAGCCATATTAAGTAGAAGTAGGCCTATATAGGAATATGACGGTGGGCTCTGAGCTGGGAGTATAGGCGGAAGGAGGTCGTTACTGTCCCAGGGCAACTCGCCCGGACTTTCTTGGAAGAACCCGACCCTCTCGCGGATCTTCTGTTTTCTTTCTGATTATCAACTCACATCATACAGCCCCTTCCATCCGGCAGGAGAGCGGATTTCCAGATCGCCCTCTTGACAAAGGAAAGGACAGACAAACCAACAAAGGAGGGTGACGAAATAGACATAAATGATTGACGATATGATAGCCGAAGTCAAGTACGATGTACGTTGATCTGATAAGTTTGACGGTATGATGACAGGAAGTTCATACGAGGTAACAGCAACCTGGCCTGAAATTTATGAATGGATTGATGTGGGGTGGCGGGAGGAGCATGAAATTCTGAACATCGCCATGATGTTACTAATTTGCATATTGCAGTATTCCACTCATCTTTTGCATTTCTATCCCATTAAGAAGAAGCGCACTTAAAGGGATAGTTCACCCTGACATTATTTTGGTTTCAACAACCGAAATGACACACGAAGGAAACATTAGTGAAGGTTTGGCGAAAATCCGTCGATGGATATGAAAAATACGATCTTTGAAATTTAAATTTTGTGACGTCACGTGCGAGGTGCTCTCCCATATGTTGTGTACAAAATAGTTCCGTCAATTGCTATTTTTCTGTTTTTGACAACGGAATTATTTTTTTTTCTTCGTACAGGTATGTGTGTATGAACGTATTTCTAATATTGTATCTATTGCACAGGTAAAATGATGCATTTTTTTTTTGAGAAAAGGCATATTTTCGGAAAAAAGAATGTACACAAAAGATGGGGGAGCACCTCGCATGTGACGTCACAAAGTAAAAAACTTAAAAGGTGATATTCATAGGAAATAAAATCAAATAAATATAGTTTATTTTATAATTGAATGAGTTATTAAAGCATTTTATGCAGCTAACATGCCATGAACGTGTTCAGTTTTGTGTTAAATGAAAGTAAAATTTTACTAAACTGACTCTCTTCCTGACCTACGAAATCGCCTCAGGGAAAGTGGCGTTGTGTGTACGTCACAGCCGGGATACGCTTCACAATGACCATTGTGTATCACACCTGTTAATCCACTAGCAACTGCCATCACAGTTTCATTAACAATGCATGATGCTTCTGGCGGAAAAGAAGGTGCGGATTGGCATGTTTGATGCACAATAACACCTCCCTTTTCTTACGTCAGACCTAAAGGCAGTTTCGGATGACAGTAGGGCGAATTTGTCCCCGAGAATACGGTGATTGTTTGACCCTAATTTCGCTTTTTGGAAAGTGATATATTGTTTGAATGTCATCCGAGCTCATTGTATGGCTTATAAGCTTTCTTTAGATGAATATCTTCATATTTTTGGATTTTTTATGAATATCACCTTTAACAGATCATTACTTTCTTATCCTTTGACGGATTTTCACCAAACCTTCATTGTGTTTCTTTAAATGTGTCTCCTTTTATTGAAACCAAACTGATTGCAGGGTGAACTATCCCTTTAACCTTCTCCTCCTCGTTTTTCTCCTCTTCATCATAATCCTTTTCAATTTCTTCTTCTTCTTCTTCTTCTTCTTCTTCTTCTTCTTCTTCTTCTTCTTCTTCTTCTTCTTCTTCTTCGTAATTATCTTCTCCTTCTCCTTCTCCTTCTCTTTCTTCTTCTCCTTCTGCTTCTTCATTTCCTCGAGCGAAGTCAACCAGTGGTAACGCCATAGATCGTCACAGAAGCGTTCAGGTTAAAACGTATGTAGAACACGCAGGAAAGCGCAAATCTAAAATGCAATTATCTCGCTTTCACGTCCCAACTAGTTTTCCGCTGTCCCTCAAATTGATGTTAATTTCGAGGCTTAGGGATTGGAGAGAGATTACCCTTCACCCGGAAGTTGATACAATTGATGACTACCGCACACAGTGGCGCCAAAATTAGGTAAAACGCGGGAAAAGATAGCCTAGGTACGAGGCTGTGAGGTGCATGGACACAACCCAGTCCGTTAACAACTATGTCTGGTAACACAGACTATGCCCCAATCCAATCCTCGCTCCTCCTCTCTGAGAGGGGAGGAAGCCAGAGGAGCTACGACGTCATTAGGGCGTAGTCTGTGTTACCAGACTGGGTTCTGTTCATGCACCTCACAGCCTAGTACCTAGGCTAGGGAAAAGAGTGAGGGAGATAGAGAGGGAGAGACAGTGGCAGAGAGAGAGAGAGAGAGAGAGAGAGAAGAATGGGGAAGGGGGGCTGATGGGGGGAGGAGGGAGAGGAGGGAGATCGAGAGGGAGAAAAAAATAGAGAGAGGGGGGGGGGTGGGGGAAGGAGAGAGAGAGAGAGAGAGAGAGAGAGAGAGAGAGAGGGAGAGAGAGAGGGGGGGGGGCGAAATCGCATATAGAAAAAACAGCACTTGATGGAATCATGATGAAGCATGTTGCGAGGCCTCCGTGACAACGCTTACACGTGTGTAATTGCATTTATTGCAAAAATAACTTTCACTGACTTGTATCTTACGAGTGGTTTAGATTCCAACGATAGCAGAGACTCCCGATAGATAAAGCTCAAATCTACTAAAATCACGATCCAATCCAGCGATGATGCAATGTTTCCAGGAAATCGTGGATCCTAAATTATATTTGACCTACAAATGGGAATTAACCTTTGCGTGCCAGATGGACTGATGTTCAATGAGATTTGTGTGTATTACTCGTGGAAAAAAGTCACACGTGGCACAAAATGAATAAATGAGAATAAATGAGTCTCTCTTTAAAGACCCACGGATTCATACTCCCTGTCTGCCTGTCTGCCTGACTGACTGACTGATTGACTGACTGACTGATTGACTGACTGACTGATTGACTGACTGACGGATTGACTGATTGACTGACTGACTGACTGACTGAGACTGACTGACTGACTGACTGACTGACTGACTGACTGACTGACTGACTGACTGACTGACTGACTGACTGACTGACGGACTGACGGACTGACTGACTGACACATGTTTGAGCATGGACCCTAGCCTGACTAGTCCACTGCCTGGACGGTTTTAGTTTAAGCGCTGTATACGTATACGCATTGCGGACACGCACAACTAGATGTATTTGTCTGCCCTCCACTTTCTCTCTCCCGGGCGGACAGATTCGTGGAGTCGCGCAATCAGTGGTCTGGCGCGGTGTGCGAACTATGTGAATCAGTGGCGTAATGTGTGTGGGAGAAGAGGCGGACGATAAAATACGGCCAGTATCTGGACTATAGCCTGACTAGCCTGAGAGCCTGTTGGAAAAATTGTAGTCTAGTACTCATGAGACTAGTCACTTTACCACTCTCCTCTGGAAAAGCAAGAAAGATTAGTCTATTGTAGCCAGACCCCCTTTTTCGAACAGTTTGGATTAGGACTGCCCAACAGAGAATAGGAGAGGGCTTAATCGCTGTTACCCCAAACGTTTACAGACTCAAATATGTCCATGCACTCAGCACGGACACAACCCAGTTTGTTAATAACTATGTCTGGTAAAACAGACTACGCCCTAATTACGTCCCGACTCCTTCCCCTCTAAGGTATGGGATTAGGGTATTATTCTGTGTTACCTCACAGCCTAGTGCACCATGTACCTAGGCATCATGGTTGGGGAGCCGTGGTTGGATGGGGGAAACCCCCCTTGCTCTGATAGGGGGACGGAGGGCCCCCAAGGTCGTCGGGGTGGGGTGGGGTGGGGTGGAAGGGGGTCCTCAAAGCGGCCAGGCGCCAGTCTGGAGATGGTATCAATCCTCTTTAAGCAGTCGTCTCCGTAAATGTTTTCTCGGGGCATCAGAACCGCGATTAGGTCCTCTTTAGTCCTTCAGGTACTAAACGGTGTTGTAATTGGCATGGGACTGCGCTTGGTTGGTACTGATAGGGTTAAATGTGGGGTGAGACGTCAAAAGTGTGACAGGGCGCAAGTGTGAACGGGCAATCCCTCGTTTGTCAGTCGGTTTGTATGTTTGCAGCTGGTAGACACAGCTTGGTGGTATAGCAGGGACATGAGAGAGATGTCTCTGGTGGTAGGGTCCATGGTAGTATTATGGCAGGGACTCTCATGTCCCTGATTATGGTGAGGTAAAGGCAAAGCCACTATACCAAAGTTTGGCTAACTCGGTTTCAATAGGTAGCAACATGGCGCGTGTTGCTTTGTTGGGCAAGCAGATAACACAGGAATATGCGCCATGTTGCTACGTATTGAAACCGATTTGGCCAACTCTAGTAAGGGGTGAGCTCACTTCATATACATCACAGTCCACTCTTTGCATAGACCCTGTTTAGTCAATGGTTCTGAATGGTTAGCTTAAAGGGCATGTACTGTACTGGGAAGGCAAAAAAGCCTTCAGAATAAAATTCTTAGCAATCTTCTTGCCAATGGTCTTAAATTCATGTATTGTCTATTTTAGAAGCTTGCTGAAAGTTATTTGCCCTCAAATGATCTACATTTGGAGTAATGAGTGATTAAATCACAAATCCTCAAAATGTTCGGGCCCAACATTTTGAGGATTTAATCATTAATCATTAATTACTCCAAATGTGGATCATTTGAGGGCAAATAAATTTCAGCAAGTTTCTAAAATAGACAATACATGAATTTAAGACCATTGGCAAGAAGATTGCTAACAATTACATTTTGAAGGCTTTTTTGCCTTCCCAGTACAGTATATGCCCTTTAAGTTTCAGTCTGTACTATGTGTTTCTTTCTGATCAGGGACGGGGAGGGATGTGTTCTGATGCACTGTTGTGTCTGTAACTTAAGACTACATATCATGCAGACGCACACTCTTGAATCTTCTAGTCCATGCAAGGATGTGTGAAGTGAGCTTGCGTCTAAAACAGGAATAACCGTCTCATTCTTTTTTAAACGAACTGTTTAATCACGTACCCCCAAATGATAAGGACGTTCAGAGGAGGCATATGCAATCTCATAATCGGCATAATTATGAGACTGATTTCTTGTTCTGGCTTGCTTCATACATCTGTGGTCAATGCTTAACATGAATACAAGATCCATGCATTACCAATCGGTTGCTTCCGAGCTTGTGGTAACTACAAGATAGTGGGCCTATTACACCTGATTTTGTCTTCCGCATTCCTATCATCCCCATGGAGACTGTTACCATGGCAGCAGTCGTTACCACCTCCGTGGTCGTTCTCCAGAGTTTTACGCGCGGGTGCTTGGATCGTTGGAACTTCCAGTAGATGGGGTGGGGCAGTATCGGTAGTCATTGTGACAGTGATGGCAGTAGAAATTCGATTTCTGATCACCGGAACGATTGTGCTGGTGATATGTCAGGCAAGTTGGAATTCATGCAGCGCTGGTGGTAGAGGTGCATATTGAGTTAAGCGATGATGATGGGGATAGTGATGTTATGGTTAAGTGTTTGGAGCAGTGGTGGTGGTGGTGGTGGTGGTGGTGGTGGTGGTGGTGGTGGTGGTAATGGTGGTGGTGGCGGTGGTGGTGATGTTGGTGGTGATGTTGGTAGTGGTGATAGTGATGGAAGTGATGGTTGGGTTATGATTGGGGATAGCAGAGAGCTTCGTAGCACATACTTCTTACTTGAGTGCCATGGCCATATGCGACGTGTTCACCACTTTGATGAATGCTGTCATTCACTCTTCATATACATGTATCAGGAAACAGCGATGTTACTAGATACCTTGAAGCGTTACACATTATCAAACCATGGTCATGGGTAATATCAAACCTTATAATATGGTACAGGTGCACAAGATGGAGCAATAGTGGCTTATTGAATTAATAGAAACATCAAGCGCAAACCTTTACCACCTGCACCCCGCACCCTTATCCAGCCTCCACCTCACCCACCATCTCTTCCCACCCCTCCCATATCTGTCGACCCCTCTGTCTTCATCCCCTTCAGCGGCTACTACCCCGTCCTGCACACACCCATCCCACCCCCGCCTTGCACCCCTATACCAGTTCCACCACCACCCCACCCCACCCATCTACCACCCCCATCCTTCACCTCCATTCCATCCCTGCATCACCCCTTGTTGCTATCCACCCCACCCTCGACCTGCACCCCGCTACCACCATCCCACCCTCTACCATCCCACCCTCAACCACCTTAACCCTGCACCCTCTAGCACCCTGTTCTGCACCCCTCTGCAGCCCCGCCCTGCACCCCCCCCCCCCCCCCCACCACCACCCCCATCTAATCCCCATCGACATTCCAGCACCGTGCCCGTCTCTTATCAGCACTGATCAGGTTGTTCAGCTGAACGAGTCGGCGGCTGGCCGATCTGTCTGGCAGGCTGTGCGGTCTCGTGGGGTCAATCCCCCCGGGAGTCACGGCGTGCAGAACCTTGGCAGGCCGCTCATGGAACACTTCCTCCTCAGCAGAGGTTAAAGGTACTCAATTGAAAATCAAGCTATTGTTTGAACATGTTCAGATATTCCTGAAAAATGTGTACGTTCTATTTGTCAATCCTCGGTCCATTTGTATTGTTTCATCATCTTTCAATCATAGTCCAATAAACTAAACATATGAGAATTCCTCCATACGTCAACGATAACAATTAACATTACTAAAAAAAAACACGACTGTGTGTATCACTGTGTAAGGTCCATCTTCCTGGTTTGCACACGCAACATTTAAACTGTCCTTAAAAATGACGAAAGCCTTCCAAAAAGTTTACGATTTGATAGTATACACTTCCGTAGTTAATTCGTTCAGGATGAACAAACTCGAACGGTACCAAGCTTGGAAAAGAGCCAGCCATTTTCTCTACACACGTCTCCATGCGAAATGTAATGAGGGAGGTGGAAGAAGCATGATAAAATTGCAAATTTGTGCATTTTTTAGAATAAAATAGAACGGTTCAGCATCGTTCATGGAATTTCTTCTTCACTGTGATAATATCCCAGCCTCCAATTTTATGATTTTAAGTAAAGAAGTTTAAACCTCAGTCTTGTCCTTTAATATTTTGTGATTTTTGGGTCAACACAGTGGAGAAGGACTGTTCTCTGAATTGTTCTTTATTAGCTGTACGTGCCTAATTACACAGTACCGATGTATGTTATGTGGTGACACAACACGCCCCCATAATGTGTATGTATGTACGTGGGTATGTATGTGCGTGGTGCGTATTTGTGTGAATGTACACATGTGCGTATGTGAAAAAGTGTGTGTGTGTGTGTGTGTGTGTGTGTGTGTGTGTGTGTGTGTGTGTGTGTGTGTGTGTGCGTATGTAGAGAGGGTGAAATGGGATTGTAGAACCATGAACGCTAGAACGAAAAGAATACATGTATAACTCTGTATACTTGTTCGTTCCATTTGTTGAAAGTGAATCACGAAATACAATTGAATACAGAACGCGTCACCGGGCAGTTAGGGGGAAAGTTGTAAATACATTACGAAAATGGATTATTGTCAGATCCTAGTCTCCGTACTAGACTGTGAGGTGCATTAACACAACATAGTCTGTTAACAACTACATGTATGTTTGGAAACACAGACTATGCCCTAATACTATCCTCGCTCAGAGGAGCCATGACGTAATCAGGGCGTAGTCTGTGTTACCAGACATAGTTGTGAACAGAATGAGCTGTGCCCATGTACCTCACAGCCTAGTACCTAGGCTAGCGAGATCCCCGAGAGGTTGATAAAATGCGGCTAGAACCTAGACTACTCGACATGCCGGCAACCCCCCTAGAAGTCCGGGCGGGTGGATGGGTGCCGCGGAAGGACAGACCATGGACAGACAAACTCGAACCTGGTGATGGGAAAGAATGGATTATTGTTACAATCTGACAAAAGGCCAGACAAGATAGAATGCCCTCCCGTATTCAGACGAAGCAAATGATTCCAAGGGAGGATTCCGTCGTATAAATACGGCCATTATCTCAGAGTGGTGCTTCGTACTTTTGTTTGAAAAGTTCACGGGTCTGTTTGTAGTCGTCACGCCATTGAGCGATAGCGCGTAAGAGAATGGGGCCGGTCGCCTTTGGGCTCTTCGCACTATTCCGCTTTCCATAGTTCTTTGATGTTGTGTAAGGATGGATTGTCCATGCTGTGGTTATCCGCCTGTTGAGACAATGCTGTCGCCAAAGCTTTGGGCCGATCGTGCTCCGTGAATGGGTCTCTTCGTCGAAGTCGCTGAAATTGTCGGAAGATTATTCTTTATCACGTAATGTGTGACGTAGAACTTTTCCGCCACACACCCGGTGTGGGGGATAACAACAACATGGCAGTGAGTTTGTGGTGTTTCTGGGATATGGGGCATGTGATGTTCAGCAGGAAAAGTGCCGGCGTGACTTTAGGAACGGGGTCGTTCTCCACCACCACCACCACCACCACCACCACCACCACCACTACCACCACCACCGCCGCCGCCGCCTCCACCGGTAGCATCATTATCATTCATCGGCGCCACTTCCATCTTTATTTCCATTAAAAAGAAACTGTCACCGCAACAAGCACCAACATCTGATCATTGACTTACTATAACCGATTACAAGTACCACCATGATGAGTATCTTGCCTGTATCATAAGATCTTCTCCATCATTATCATCAGCACCATCACGGTAAATGCCACCATCATTATTCATAAACCCCACCCCCACCTCGTCTCTCGACTACCATCAACACCACCATCACCATCACCATTACCACCACCACTAGGCACGATCACACATTACCACCATCATAACTACTAATACCACCGATACCACCACCACCATCTTCATCATGCACCACTACCACCATCTCTACAATTATCAGTTCCAACACCATCACCCCTATGCACCACCAAAACCATTACCACCAGAACTACTACCACCACTACCATCGCCATGCACCACCACCACCATCATCACCAGTAATCACTACCACCACCGCCATCACCAACACTATCACTATCACCACCACCATCACCACCACCACCATTATCACCCCCATGCACCACCATAACCATCACCACCACTACCATAGCCATGCACCACCACCACCACTACCACCACCAACATCACCCCCATGCACCACCAAAACCACTACCACCATAAACTACTACTACCACCACTACCACCACCACCACCACCACCACCACCACCACTTCCACCATCACCACCACTACTACCACCACCTCCGCACAACGCCACTCCCCTCAGCTCCTATCAACCTGTCGACAGCTCTCCAGCCATGTCAGTGGTTACCTGCGGGGAAAGCAAATAATCGCCCGACACGCAGCCCGCCAAAAGAGCTATTTCTAGTCTGAATGCATAGGAATTCCTTATCTGACGTGCGAAAGTAAAAGTCTGGGAAATATCTAGGTGCAGAAGAATCTGGGTTAGAACATGCGTCGAATGTAAACACTCCGGCAAGGGGATTGTGACGCCATTTGAATCAGACAATTGAGAAGTTATGTAGACCGTTTGCTGCTTGGCCGTTTTCGCTTTCAGTTCCCGTCAGTGCGAACGCATGTAGACAGCTTACATGTGTGCTTAGCTTAAAGGGATAGTTCGCCCTGAAATTGCGTTGGTTCCAATAAAAGGAGACACGTGAAAGAATCCAATTGGTGAGGGTTTGATGAAAATCCGTCAAAGGATAAGAAAGTTATGACCATTTAAAATGTTTACATTGTGACGTCACGTGCGAGCTGCTCTCCCATATGTTGTGTACATCTTTTTTTCTCAAAAAGATATGCATTTTTTTTTAACACCTGTACATGTGATACATCATTAGGAGCACGTCTTTACACACATACCTGAACGAAAATGAATCATGTCGTTGTCAAAAACTGGAAAAAAAAAACAATTTATGGAATTATTTGGTACACAACATATGGGAGAGCACCTCGCTCGTGACATCACAACATTGAAAATTCAAACGTTCATCTCTTACTCATCCCTTGACGGAATTTTGTCAAACCTTCAGTGATATGTTTCTGTCATGTTTCTGCTTTTATTGAAACCAACTTATCTTCAGGGTGAACTATCCCTTTAAGTTCAGTATCTCTCTGCTGCACTGATGCAACCACAACTACGTCTGATCATGTAGACTAGTCATTCTTCTCTGTCCCCACCTCCTGGAGAGAGTGTCGTAGGCTACGTACCCAGACTTAGTTATGGTATCAGGACGAATCAGACGCCACACCCTAGCACATAATACTTATGTGTGCTATGCAATAAGCAATATATATGCGAGCTCCAAACATGCTTCCTATACCCATGGTTTTGCACATGGAATAACAGCTGCATTCTGTGGTAATTACCAATTATATTTGTTCATATTTATTGATCTACATTTGGTACACACACATTTGTTTTGATTATCTTTATTCTTGATTCCATAAACAAATACAATCTATACAATTTATATTAATTGTGTTTGCAAAATCAAACAAAACAATCATGCAATATAATCATTTATATCTAAGTACAAATTAAGATAAATTGAATGAAAATACATAATTGAACAGTAATTTATAATCACCCACCCACACATACACATACTCTAAACACCCATACATACCCACACAGTCATGCAAACGCAGCGACATACTTTTTTCCATTCATTCATACAGAATACTTTATTTTCTCACTAAAGGAATCCAAAGCTACGCTCAAATTGTTGTTTTTGTACATGTACAAAAAAAAAACATACACACTCTTGACACTCTTCGTTAACCTCATATTATTTATAAACATTTTTAGGGACAATGATTTTCCCAGACCAGAAGAACAATAATGTTTATTTTAACCATTCATTCTTTATTGGTTAAGAAAACGAATAATGATTTAAGTACCATCATATCCTGTCTGCCGCTGCTGGTCTTGCCCCTTTTCTGGAATTTACGATGTGAAAATAGCGGAAGACAAATACAAATTTCGTTATAAATAGGGCGTGAAAGGAGGAAACCCCGTTGAGATGGTCGCCAGTTTCACACTGTTTCATACAACGGGTCCCTTTCGTGATAAAATGCACTCCATTCGTGATACAGGGTCCATGGTATTGGGGAAGGGAGAGAGAGAGGGAGAGAGAGAGAGAGGGGCGGGAGAAGGGAAGTAGGAGAGAGAAAGAAAGGGGGAGAGAGATACAGAGACAGAGAGAGCGGGAGAAGGAAAAGAGAGCGAGAGAGAGAGAGCGAGAAAAGGAGAGAGAAAGAGTGAGAGAGAGAAAGAAGAAAGAAAGAAAGAAAGAGAGAGGGAGAGAGAGAGAGAGGGGGGTGGAAGTAAGGAAGAACAGAAAGACAGACCCTGAGAGCTAGACAGGTAGGCGGAAAAAGAGACATAAAAAAGGGAATTAACTAAGGTTTGACAGGGAAAGAGAGATAGAAGGGGGGGGGGGGGGAGAGAAAGGGGGTATTCTGGCACCGCTATGTCGTCCTTTCACTCACGATGCACCTACCTGCGGTCAAATCCAAGTTCACTTCGTGGAAACCTGAGTTACGGGCGCTCCTACGCTTCGCCGACCAGAACAACACCATAAGGAAGGGTGCAGGTGGGAGGGGATAAACTGATGCCCCTTTTATAGTGAGAGTGAGAAAAAGAGGGGAGCGCGGAGCCGGTGAATGGGGTGGGGGGGGGGGGGGGGGGTACGCGTCATATAGTTACAGAAGATGACGAGTTCAAAATGTTGATAATGACAATGACAATGATCATAACTTCAAGACTGACAATAAATGGTGATAACAAATTATGTATATAACAAATTGTATTGTTCGAAAATCATACTGATAGTGATTATGACACATAGTTATGATAATTTATACCATGATGATAATAGTACATGTCTAACAATTGCAGTCCAATGATTGCGTAGCTATATTGAGCATGCCGAAACGTCTAACGAAGCCCCAAAGAATATCCCTGGAAAAACCCTTAGGTAAGTTCACATAAACTCCGAGTTCAAGAATGTTTCTCGGAAGGATGTCGGACATCTTCTATTGTTGGCAGAGTTCCTCCTCAACAGGAAAATGATGATAAGATAACAAACCACGAATTATGCGGTTTCAGACTTTGCGGTCAACATACTAGTAGTCTGCGGTTAGACACTCGAACCTTCCGCATTTATACGCTACCATAGCACTACGCGATCCTACGAGTAGACTCTAGCCGGATACGTCACCAAACTTTCAACCAATCAAGGCGCAGCACGTTGTGCCGGCAGCGAGCGGAGTTATGATTGGTCCGCCGCGCTGTGTGTCCGCGCCGTGCGTTGAGAGAACACGTACAGTAAGTTTCGTTCGATCGATCGAGCGGACATACACGCGTAGTCTTTCTTGCCAGACACGATTCTTTCCAGATCGCAGTGACGTACATGCGTTGTATAGCACGATCATCTCTCTTTATATCAGAGAAGAAAAAAAGTGGTATTCATGCGAAAAAGGGTTTCCTAATCCGATTATCAGTAGATTATGAATACTTTTTCAAATATAAATTTCAAAGTAGGCATAGTCACACCTAGTCACACCCAGTCACCATAATCTATGTATATTGGCTTCTTCTTCTTCTGCGACTTCTCCAAATCTCTTCTGCTCAACCACATATTCTCCCATACCCCCTAACCCCCCCCCCTCTCTCTCTATCTCACTCTCTCTCTCTCTCTCTCTCTCTCTCTCTCTCTCTCTCTCTCTCTCTTCAGGTGTGCAAGTTGGTCAGTCGATTAACAAGCTTTCATGAATAGGTCTGAAAATACAAAGACTAGCTCTCATGTATTTGTACATGTCTACTTACACAACTTGCAAATCAAGGCACTAGTCGTTTGAAAGTAGTCTAAGATTGCAGACTGTTTTCTCCCCCTCTCATGCTATCGTTTATACACATCGATCATGGATATCGGTTTGAGTACCAGCACCTCTCACCGATATAGTGTTGGTGTGGAAGTCGGCGAAACACATCGTCAGATGTCATAATCACGCATTTGACGTTGGTTTTTCATGACTATGCTAATGAATGTGCTGGCACTGACGTAACCGTGACGTCACGGGGTTCGCTGTACTGGTAATGTGGATACCAAAATCGAAATGCATATTTGTAATTAAATTTTATGTCAAACTGTCTCAATTGCACTGCGGTCGACAACGCAGACGGTATGGAGTACATGTAAATTGCAAAGGAGTGAAGGGTAACGGAGGCACGTTGATATGCGCCGGTGCATATGTGTGTGTGGGAGGGGGGGGGGGGGTATCCCTTAAACTGAATGTAAAGATGTCGCCATCCTGGGTAAGTGCCCCCCCCCCTCCTACTCTCCCTGATTCCGTCCCACATTAACATATTCTACATCCAACCAGGGTATGCGATAGAACTGCATATTCATCAACACTCTCATATTTAATTATTTTTCTTTTTTTTTCTTTTTGTGTTTTTATTCATTTTCCAAAGATT
>OZ022597.1:11256137-11336137 GCA_963669155.1 Arbacia lixula
GTCTTAATAAACAGACTCACCTGAGCCACTTTTTTTTAAAACGTGTGTAGAGCTATCTCCTACACATTAGTCTACGGCACAGACGGAATTAAACCATCCTCACAAAACACATTATTGGTGTTATACCATTTTACATTATACCAGTTGTGTCGCAATGACAATGGCATTAAAGCTGTAGTCTTCGTACTTTCAGACCCACTACTTACTGACCTACACGAGTTTACGCCTGCAAATGACATGGCGTCCTTACCTATTAATACATCGTCCGACTATCTCATGGTCATGGGAACCTACGGGTGCGCTCCCGGAGCCCGTACCCCTTTGATGGGTGCTGCGATGCCCCTCTCCTTTGTCTTGTGGAATGCAGCTCTATTGATACGAGTATCGATCAGGCATTACTGGGTCTCAGGCCCAGCAAAGACCAGTCTGGCGGAGACAGACGGGCAAAAACAAATCATGTTAAAGGGACTAAATTCTAGCTTCAAAAGTAAAAAAAAAAAAAAAACAGGGGGGGGGGGGAGAAGCGAAAATGTTAGCAAAATGATTTTTCAAAAATGTGCAACAAATTTAGGAGCTATAGTCACTTTACATATAATGGCAGTTGGCAATACTGGGTGACGCCATCAGGCAAAATGGCAACTTCAATCCCGTCGTTGCTCTCGTATGCATGTTGTCAGTAAGTTCATGAACGGTATTTTAAATGTTATATACTGCTATACGAATACGGATTTTAAAGAACGTTTTGCTTTGTGTTCTGATTTGACATGGCTAGGAAAAGGTGCAAAAAAAAAAACGCGCGACGGGGGCCATGTTGCATATAAGTTTTCAATTACTGTAGCCTACCATCAATGGAACTACGATGACAACAGCAAATGAGTTTTCATTATTGTAAAATTATGTTGCCGTGGTAGTTACCATTGATGGTAAGTTGCAATAATTGAAAACCTATATGCAACATGGCCCGGGTTGAGGGGGAAGTAGTACTGAATAGAGGGGTCAACGCAAAGAGTGTACTAAACCTGGACTAACCTTTGGGACGCCAAAGTTTAACTAATGTTGCGAATACGGGGCAGAATGGTTGGCTTTGGGCGAACTGCAACTATTACGGGCCACAGTCCGTTGGTACAACACAGGACGCCGGAGTACAAGGGTTAAGATGGTCCATTCACTCCATATTTCGAGTAATTAGTGATTAAATCACAAATCCCCAAATGTTCAGCCCGAACTTTTTGAGGATTTGTGATTTAATCACTTATTACTCCAAATGTGCATCATTTGAGGGCAAATAACTTTCAGGAAGATTCTAAAATGCATAATACACCTGTATATGAATTCCAGATCACTGGCAAGAAGATTGCTCACGATCTCCTTTTGAAGGTTTTTTTGTATTCCCAGTAAAGTATATTCCCGTTAAGGCCTATGTGCAACGATCGCACTTTTCAACGAGTAATCCCTCACATCATACAAATCAACATTTGCCTTGTGTAATGGAGTTTGTCGGATGCGTAGATATTATGGTAAATCCATCACCTTTCGCTGAGAACAGAGAGTAACGTTGTACATTGTACATAACGACAATCTGCTTGATAGCAATAGTGTGTCAGCGAAATTTAGAAGAAAAGGCTGTGAATATGGTATTGGATTGCATGATACCGTCATCGTTAGGTCTCTTTCAATGCAAAATACATACAGGATTTGGAGGAGGTAGTCTAGGTACTAGGCTGTGAGGTGTTTGGACACAACCCAGTCTGTTAACAACTATGTCTGGTAACACAGACTAGGTACTAGGCTGTGAGGTGCATGGACACAACCCAGTCTGTTAACAACTATGTCTGGTAACACAGACTAGGTACTAGGCTGTGAGGTGTTTGGACACAACCCAGTCTGTTAACAATTATGTCTGGTAACATAGACTATGCCCCAATCCCATCCTCGCTCCTCCTCTCAGAAGCCAGAGGAGCTATGACGCCATTAGGGCGTAGTCTGTGTTACCAGACATAGTTGTTAACACACTGGGTTGTGTCCATGCACCTCACAGCCTAGTACCTAGGCTAGAGGAGGGAATGAAATACATTCCTTGATGTTCCGTGGGTGTTGTGTACTTCTTCCTCTTCCATTTATGATTTAATTCATAATTTTCCTTTTCCGCATCTAGATATTTCTCCCCGTTTTCTTTTCCGGTTCTTCTTTTCGTTCTCGTCTTGTGAATGCATCCTTCGTGTTCTTTCTACGTTACTCCTGTATCTTCTTTCTACTCTCGTCCTCTTTCAATTCTCACCTTCTTTCTTTCTTTCTTTCTTCTATCTCCTGTTTTCACTTTTCTTGAGGTTGTCCGTTTTTGTTCCTGTCCTTTTTTCTTTTTCTTAGCTTAACTTTTGTTCTTGTTCCCATTGTTCTATCTACCCCTTTTACCCCACCGGTCACCCCATGCAGCTCTCCTTCGCCCCTCTCCTCCAACAATCGTCCCCTCTCTGCACCGTTGCTCAAAGAGTACGTGTATGGCCACATGCAACAGCGATTGAAAAGGCAAAGCAAAACAACATATCGATTAATCGATTAATCGCCTTCGTATCGTAATGAGAGTCCCAGCACAGTACATCATCTCTGGCATCGCATTGCTCTACTAAACTGTAGTTTTCGGGGACAAACCCATGTCAGTATATACGTGTCAGTATGTGTAAATCAAAAGGGTCTGAAATGCAGAGACTACATCGTTCATGTTCCTACATCGTTGCTGACCAGGGCCCTGTTGCATAGAACTTACCACTGATGGTAACATTGCTACCATTGTCAATTGCTATGGAAACCTTGAATTTAATTGGGTGCCAAGCAACGTTACCATGGTAGCATGACAGAGTTACCATTAAAGGTAAGTTTTATGCACGGGTCCCGGGTAAATGGACATAATCGAGTCTGGAAACAACAGGCTAAGCGTTGTTACATGTCTGCTCTCACTGCAGGGAACATGGCTTAGTCTTCATTGCCAGACACAGTTGTGTCAATTCACTCCACAGCATAGAACCAAGGCTAGCAGGTGCACAAATGTTTGCGATCAATCCCAAAATAGCATTGACCAATCAACATCATTGTGGCATGCGCTTTTTGTTCAAAAGACTGACCAGTAACCAATCAGAAGTCGTCTTTCAAATTTGCAATTGATCGCAAACCTTTATGTTACGGGGCCCAGCGAGTCAATATCTAGCCTTACATAATAATTATGAGACGGGGTCTGAATACTCAGCGCAACGATATCGAGTGATCGCGCGATCGCCGAGAATTGCCAGCCCGGGGAGAATTCGGGCTGATAAAATACGTCTAGAACCTAGACTAATCTCAATAGAGCGTATGGTATATAATCTAAGCTCTGTTCATCGATAGGGCTATGGTTTCTTGACCGAAAGGGATGGAGGTCTATGGAGCACTTCTTTCTCGTCCACACTGCAACCACAACTACGTCTGGGCGCGCAGACTAGGCATCCTTCTAGAAAGGAATGTGGTAAGAATATGTGTCCGTACTTTCAGAGTGGTTGTATCAGAAGTGTATGAAAAATAAAGAGACCATATACCATAACCTGAGCCGTACGTGTTGCATAAGGGTTTTCAATTATTGGAACTTACCATCATTGTTAACTATCATGGTAACAAGTGCAATAATGAGGGCTGTTGCCATGGTAGTTACCACCGATGGTAAGTTGAAAACCTATATGTAACATGGCCCTGAAACCTACAGGGTAATACACATTATCGCGATTTCCTTAGTAACGGGAGGACAAAGGGGGTGGGGTGGGGGGGGGGGGGTTAAGGGAACCTCGCCCCCATGTTGGGTTTCAAGGTGAACTCCTAACCAAAATGGAGGTACACAGCGTTTAACGAAAGGGGAAAGGAGGGTGGGCGGAGGTGCTTGAGGACCATTACAGCTCCCTCTCGTGATTTTGGTAACTGATGGGTACAGAAAGGTATGCGACAATGCTGAACAAATTATTGAGAGCGACGGGAGGAAGGAGGGGGGGGGGGGGGGCTGATTTTGAACCATAACAAGAAAGCGAAAGTAAACCTACGGAATGGAATGCTAGACACATTATTGAGGACTAACGTCGACACGCTAGGAGTACTTATCACGCAGCTCTCAATTTATTCATTGGTTCGTGAGACTCTCGGAGAAAAAGTCAGTTGAAATCGAAAGTTAAAATTTGGGCTGACTTCCCACTCCTCTCTACTAAAGTCAAGGGTCTTCGCAACACCCCCGAGAGGACACTCCCATCCGGGCACCCCTGGTCCTCAGCCCTCCTTCAATCAATGGGGCAGACTTACCTCGTTACGTAATAATTACAGCTCTGACGTCAGCACTGGGTAAACGACCCGATGCGTTGAAGGAACGGGCAGAGCGAACAGCAAAGAGAAACACAACTATTTTGCTCTCGTCAGATTTGGGATTTACCCCCGATACAAAAGAAAGAAACTGATCTACTTTAAAATGTCATATAACAATACCACGTCACGTCGTGATAGGTTAGGCATGATGGCACCATTAATTTTAGGCAACTCGCATGCAAGTCCCATGACGTATCTCGAAACAACGTTCAAGCCGCCTTTCTACATGTCTATCAGTACATGAACCGACCGATCAAAATCTTCATGTCAATTACAACGCAATTTATTGCCTATGGGACAATGTAAAGTTAACTCATGGTTAACTCGAACTGTCTTAGGTTGTTTGTTCAATGATATTTGAACAGCGCATTTGAAGAAAAGGTGGAAAAACTGCATATTATAGAATTTTGTGTTTTCTGAATAAAAAAAAATATCAAATATCAAATAAAAGGAGGCGGGCGGAAAAAAGGAAGCGGGCGGGGATGATCAACATGGAATCAATTTTACATGGCCTAAGAAAGTTGTGATCTTTTAAAGTGTTGATTTTGTGACGTCACGTGCGAGGTGCTCTCCCATATTGTGTATAAAGAATGTCTGACATTGTGCATTTTCTCAAGGAGATATGTATCATTTTACCTTTGCATTTGATACATCATTAGAAATATGTTTTTACACGCACACCTGTATGAACAAAAATCATTCCGGTGTCAAAAAACAGAAAGAGAGCAACTTATGGAATCATAATGCACAACATAAATTATGGGAGAATACCCTCGCACGTGCCGTTACAAAATTGACATTTTAAGATATCATAAATTCCTTATCATTTGACGGATTCTCGTCAAACATTCACTTATACGTTTCTTCCATGTGTCTGCCTTTATTGAAACGAACATCACTTCAGGGTGGATTGTCCCTGTACCCGTGCATGTTACAATCAACTCTTCAGAGACGTCATTTCATCTCTTCCGTGTTAACATGCTTTAAGGCCATCACAGACGACACGATCCGATCACTCGTTTGACTCTGCGACTGACTGAATCGTACGACCCGGCCATTGGATTAATGCAAGAAGGTGACGTCATATTTCCAGTCGGATGCACTTACGACTTCAAAATCGTGTCGCCTGCGTTGGCTTTTACTAGCTGAACAATGCTGTTAAAACAGGATACAAGATATTTAATTCAGTCCCAAATCGTGGAAATTTGCTTTCCACCAGCACAATAACACGACAATGGAAAACATATATAGAAATACTTTAGACACATATAAATAATGAGTTGGAAAAACATATCTAAACATGGCGGGAATTCACCAGTGTGATTAAAAGTGATATAATAATTAATGAAAAATCATTAGCTGCAGACTTAATTTCTTCTTATTAGTTTCTTTCCGGCTCTTCCCGTGAAAATAAAATATACAGGAAGATGATTGGATAAATCAATCAATCAATCAACCAATCAATCAATCAATCAATCAATCAATCAATCAATCAATCAATCAATCAATCAATCAATCAATCAATCAATCAATCAATCAATCAATCAATCAATCAATCAATCAATCAATCAATCAATCAATCAATCAATCAATCAATCAATCAATCAATCAATCAATTGATCGATCAACAAACTCCATCAGCATAACAATATACATCATTTTGGACTATGATAACCATTTTTATCTCAACTCTCTCATATACCATTGGCATGAAGATGTGTCGAACACCAATGAGGTTTTTCAATGTCCGCTAATGTAAGGGACCTGTCACTATTTCGTCTGATATGATATAAATATGGTTAAATTAAATGTATTTATTTCCTTTATGTGCGTTTAATGATTTGAAAAAAAATATATGTAACCAAAACCCAATATCTATGTACCTGATGACTATTTAAAATTTGAATTAAATGCATTTGTTACGTATACATGTACTCTTGTAAGTTTGTACATTGACGAATAAAATATCACTCTGATAAAACAAACACTAATTCATACAATAAATCAGGCAACCAACAAATATATTGATCAATCAATCAACCAATCACCCACGCAAGCAATCAAGTAGTCAATCAATGCTTTAATCACCCAATCGATCATCTAACCACTCAACCAATTATTGAGTAATGGTTTGCAATGAAAAAACACTGAATGTCAACCTCTCTTACACTCTGAATTATTAAAGTTTTAGTTTCCCTGCTTGCAATCCCTTAGTAAGGTCATGGTAAGGGAAAGGGTGTATGGTTGAGATAAAAAAGGATTTTTTTTTCTTGCACCAAATCCAGCCCCTCTCCTCTTCTTGAAATCCACTTTTTCCTGATCTATATTTCTTCCGATCGAACCCCGCCTTTAACATATTGAAACATCTTCTCCTCAACACCCCCCCCCCCCACACACACACACACACAAGAAAAGGGATGGGAGGGGGAGGACACAGGCGAGATAATAGTGGGAGGGGGGGGGGGGGTGGTCGCCAAGGCCGGAAAGCTATCGGATCTCGACCGTGGGTTTTGAAGGGAAAAAAATTATGCACACGTTTGTGTGCGTGTGTGTAGCAGGGAGGGGGGGGGGGGGGCTGTATCTCATTCATACACTACATACTTTCTCAAGAGTCTACAAACTAGGAGACAAGGTATTACATGAAGAACAATGCCCACCTCAACCGACCAATGGGAGAGGAGAACGTCATTCATTCTCGGAGCGAGACTCGACCGCTTTCTCGGCGACAGCACTCGAGAAAGGAGTACAATCCAATTTGTGAAATATGTTGATCTTTTTCGTCGCCCTGTTTGGACTAGGGTTTACATCCTCATTATGTCCCCCGTCTTAAGACTGGACCAAGAAACACTTCAAGATTGGGTGAAAGTTAGTCTAGGTACTAGGTGGTGCGCAAAATGGATGTTTCTTTCACACGCACGGCTGGAATCACAACTACGTCTGAACCGGTGGACCCTCAGACTACGAACCCTTACTTCGTCCATCACGTCACACAGTGGTGAAGATGAAAAGATGCGGAGAGTTAGTCTGGGTCTCCAGACTTAGTTGTGATTAAGTGCAGGCTTAGTGCATAAACAAAGAAATAGCTCGCGGTCTATGGTTTAGGCTAGAAGGAGGTCCTTGGGTGGACCAAACACTGAATCACAGTGTTTTATCCAGACTTTTTTTCCCTCAGCCGCCATTTTCTTGACCCCAAAACTAGGTAGATCGTCTTCTTCTTTTCCTTTCTTATTGTTACCATCCTTCCTTCTTCTTCTCCTTTCTTGCTCGAATAAGTCTGTCACCTTCATTCATTCTTTCCAAAAAGAGTCAAAAGCCTACTGCCGAATGCGTGCCAATACATTGCACTCTACCTGTATATGCAATAATGTTACAGCGTGTGTTTTAAGAACTAATGGCTTGCGTGTTTTAGGATTTTGGATGATTTTTATAACTACCATCAAATTCAAGAAGGGAGGCTTCTATGCCTATCTGGTATTCATTGTAGAATAACCATCATCATGATCACGTGGTTCTATCTCTCACACTATTCCGTGTCGCTTCATATTATTAAAGTTGGCGTATTCGCTATAATTCTGAGCCGTAATATAATAGTGGGCATTGAAAGCTTATGAATAATTTCGTTTTCGGTGCCACGTGTAGCTTTTTAAAATGAAAATCAAGTACACAAATCACATAAAGCTGAAATTTACTTGGCACTCAAATGGTTAATATATTTTCCTAAGGCTCGAATACATCACTTGAATACAGAATGCTGTATCAATGCGAGGGCAATATAATCAATTCAACACAACGCAATGCCAATGGTGATTCCCTCTTCTCATAAAAAATTATACGATTTAAATGACGACACATTCGATTTAAACACACATGTAAACATAACCTAGGTTTACCTATTAAGATTAAATACAGATAAATCCTTCCTTTTTCTACTCGTTGTGCCATTGGTGCATTTCTAACATGTTTACACACAAATCCCATAGAAAAACAGACAATCTGGCACTCAAGGGTTAATACTTCTCCTGTCACCCACCACCGAGCTTAACTTATCCCGGATCTAACAGAAAATAAAACGCAAATCTTACGTGTCATTGACCTATAAAGCGTTCAGAAGAACTATGGTCATACATGCCAAATAATTGATCGAACCCCCCCCCCCCCCCCCAACCCCTTGCTTGCAGAAATTACGAAGTGTATTTGATTTACAATGAATGGAACTTGGTGTCATACTTGACTCAAAAGAGTGCTTTCCCCGAATCACACACACACTGCCTTGACACCGCCCAGCTGATTAAACTTGAGAACTGACCTCCCCCCCCCCCTTCCCAGGCCCGTCACCCACTTAAGAAGCCATAGTTAAGGACTAACTCCTGACCAGTCTACAGTCTTAAAGGCAACATGCTAACAATACGCGCAGGGGATATCAGATTAAAGTGGAGTGCTTTACTAAGAAGACCTGGTTGAGGCGAACCACTGAAAATTTAGTAAATATAGTAAATAGTATATAGTAAATATAGATAACTGCTCTTATATATCTACATTGTATGTCGGTGTTTACTCATTGTAATTCAAAGTGCACTCACGCTATGTTTTCTATTTTATGAAATCATCTTGTAGACAGCTGTAGAAATCTTAGACCACAATATAGTTTATTTTTGAGTATGTAATCACAGTCATGTAGTTGCTTTTAAAAAGGAAAATGTTTTTTTCCCCTGAAATTCTGTTAATCATCCGTACCTTTGGCCTTTACGTCACCCATGGGTAACCTATACCTTACAAGCCATGCTTTTTGAGGTTTCCCTCCATAAGAATTTGTACAATTAATTTTGTTTGCCAGTTCTAGATGAACTATCGTGATACATATTTGTTTATACCTTGTTAATTCCTTGTATTCAATTGTATATCATTGTTGAAGATTATTATGGAAAAATAAATCAAATCAAATCAAATCAAAATGAAGGCAAGGGGTGGTAATGGTACTGATTACGGGTCGTTGTCATCGCAGAACCGTTATGAAGTCATTACCGGATCTGTTTTTCGCTTAAGTTCATTTTAACAATTATTATAATATTGGGATGATTTCTTCCGGGTATGAAATGTTATGTATGGATATTCTCGCTGGAATATTACAACTACTAAGACACCAAAAGAATCACGTGTCAAACTCTTGAAATATGGTTCCAAAACAGTTTAATCCGCACAGCGCATGCGCAGCTTTTAATACAGAGTGTGTCCAAGTACATCAAGTGGCACGAATACATGACAAAATCAAACCAAAATGGAAGCACACTAGGAGTAAAACTTCTCAATACATGTACCAACCACTGATAGTTCCACGTGAATTGTAACATTATGTATTGTCTTTGGGACTGAGAGAGTTACGCCCGTACACTTCAGTACACCTACAAGATATCCAAGTTAACTACGCTCCCGTCCAAAGCCGATTCTACCTTTAATGGTACATAACAGAGATTTAAAGTGAGTCATCAGCCTAATGTCTAATTCCTCACTCCACTTACCACGAGCCCGACATTCTACCACTCAAGACAGGGACCGAGGGGCGCAGTTTATGCACCCATTGTGTCTGAAGAGGTACAGCAATTACCCCCTTCCTTCAAGTTCATTCGTTGGGTATATACCCCTTTTCATTCTAGTCGTTTAAAAAGGGGGATGTTAAATCCCCCCGACAAATATTGGTTGAGCTTTGGTTTTGAAGAGCTGAGATTTGGTGGGTGGCTGACACGTCTGTTCGCCTGGGAGACAGGGGTGTTATCTCTCTGCTCTTCTTCCCCTTGTTTGTCTCCAGGATAATGGGTTTCCCACGAAATGGTGGTTGTGGTGGGGAAAACGACATTTCTTTAGACTGAACAAGAAACCACTAAAAGGACATTGAACTTGGATTAAACAGGCTCCTGATAAAACAACATTCCTATACACGTAAGCCAGAGGAGCCGATAGAAAGAGGGGTGTGGTGTAGGGGTGTTTAGTCAGAGATTTAAATACAATAAATACACATTGTAAACAACCTACAAGTTAAGTGTGGGATGTAATTTTGATTTATAACCATCTCTGTCCCTTGAGCACATCCAATTGTAAAACACCAATATATTTTACATATCTTGGTACATGTACTGTGAAGATTAAAGGGAATCTACAATCCCTAGTACAAAATATATGGAGGCGCATTTGCCTTTGTTGCAAATCGTTATTAATATTAACATCAGTATATCATTTTCATACCTTCTTATTGATAATATCAAAGGAAATCTCACGTGAAAGAAATATATTAGTGAAGGTTTGATGAAAATGGTCAAAAGAAAAGAAAGTTATCTGAATTAAGTTTTAATTTTGTGACATCACATGTGAGGTGCTCTCCCATATGTTATGTACTTCTTTTTCAATTGCCTTTTTTTTTCTGTTCTTTGATGAAGAAATACATTCTTTTAATACCTGTATGTGTACAAAAACATGTATCTAATGATGTATCAAACGTTCAGGTGAAATTATAAATATCCTTTTGAGAAAACTGACATTTTCCAAAAAAAAAATTGTACACAACATATGGGAAAGCATCTTACACGTGACATCACAAAATTGAAATTTCAAAATCTCATAACTTTCTTTTCCTTTGACTGATTTTCATCAAACTTTTACTGATGTTTCTGTCATGTGTCTCCTTTGTTGAAACCAAACTATTTTCACGGTGAACTATCCCTTTAAGTGGTTGCTGTGTTGCTGATCATCCAGGATATCCTGTGTACTATATTTACATAACAAAGATAAATAAATAGCATGCTACAAATCAGAATACAATACTAAGATACAAAGATCCACTCTGCAAATATACAAATAATACAAACTGAAAACAAAGACATGCAGTGGTGTTTTGTGGATAGACAAGAATGAAAAATAGAATATACAGTATATAATCATTAAATTATTGTACAAATAACTTATTTGCATTGCTCTTTCAATCAGTCTTGACAGAAAATATTCATGTTATATCGAAAATGTACCCCTTCCAAAAAAAGGAGATGATAACGAACTGTACAAGAATTCTGAAATATTCATATCGTACATTTACACTGATTTCATGTAATCCACTTCTTTAATCCACATCTAAATCTCTCACCCCTGGCCCCTGTTGCATAAAACTTACCATTGATGGCAACTTTGCTACCAATGGCAACTTCTATGGAAACCTCGACTTTGATTAACTCTCAAGCAATGTTATCATGGTAGTTACCATTGATTGCAACTTTGCTACCAATGGCAACTTCTATGGAAACCTCGACTTTGATTAACTCTCAAGCAATGTTATCATGGTAGTTACCATTGATGGCAGGGTTACCATTGATGGTAAGTTTTATGCAATGGGGGGTCTAGCCTCTCTGGACCATATCTAACCATCATTGGTAACTACCATGGCAACAGCCAATGAGCTCCCATGGTTGCACCTGTTGCCATGGTAGATACCATTGACGGCAAGCTACAATAATGGAAAACTCATATTTGCATCATGACCCTGAAAGAGGGTTGATGAAACGTGCTAAATCTCAATGTTCAGACTTAGGGTGTGTTTATCAACTCTTTTTTTGGTAGAATTAATGTTTCCAAACGTGTTTAATTTTTTTTTTAAACGCGTTTAAACGAGTTAATAAACGCAAAGTTGTTTTGATTATGGGGTTTGGAAAGCTGTTTTGAAACACGCAAATTTGTACGATCCTAAACGAGTTTAAACCAGGAACGCGTTTAAAGAAGCGAGATAAACGCAAAGCTGTTTTGAAATACGTTTAAACCAAGTGTTCTCGGTGACAAGGCCGGTTTTTGACTTGGGCAATCAAATTGATAAACGCACCGTTTTTTAAACGTGTTTAGAAACGCATTTGGAAACGCGTTTAAATTTCTGAAAAGTTGATAAACACTGCCTTAGTTGCGACAGTAGCACCTGTAGTCTTTGTGTCCACACACACACACGTCAGTCTGGTACAGGTCATGCCAGTCCAATACTCCGCGAGGCTAAAACGGAAGAGAGTGAGAGAAAGAAATATAAATACATTTACATCAGGGCCCCATTGCATAAAAAGGAACATTAATGTATCCCTTCATCAAAGAACATAAAAAAGGCAGTTTGTGGAAAAAGAAGTACACAACATAATGAGAGAGCACCTCACACATGACGTCACAATATCAAAACTTTAAAATCAAATA
Source organism: Arbacia lixula (assembly GCA_963669155.1). Taxonomy (NCBI): domain Eukaryota; kingdom Metazoa; phylum Echinodermata; class Echinoidea; order Arbacioida; family Arbaciidae; genus Arbacia; species Arbacia lixula. The sequence continues at coordinate 11,268,717 of OZ022597.1, forward strand.
ACTTTCTTTTCCTTTGACCAATTTTAGTCAGAACTTCACTAATGCTCTTCTTTCATGTGTCTCCTTTTATTGAAACCAAAATAATTTCAGGGTGAACTATCCCTTTACCAAGAACTATATCAATAGATCCTGGAGCACAGCTCTATATTCTATCACCAGTTTTTATTAGGTAGTTTATACAAGTCACTCTCATGTCTGCCGAAGTGTACTAATTAGGGGACTGTTGTTAGCGTTGCTATGAAACATACGCGCCCACGTTATAAAGCTACATTCCTGATCATACTACACATTAGCTTTATGGAATGTGATAATCATTCAGGCACCTATGTGGTGACGGGTATGATCGCTCTGCATTTGAGACACTCTTAACCTTCCATGGTATAAACCTCTGTAGCCTTGTTCTCAGTCTTTTGGACATGGCTTATTCAAACTTATAAAAGATAAAGAGTCTATTTCTCAAGACTAGTCACTCTTTCATTCTCCTCTTTTCTATATTTGTTTCTATTATTTGTTTCTATTTCCATTTGGGCAAACCAGGGAAGGAATTAACAATGATTAGTCTACCCTAGCCAGACCCGGTTATTGAATATTGTCGTTTGGATTGAAAACTCTCAACAGCCTGGAAGACAGGCTAAAATCTCTGTGGGAAAATGAGGGAGAAAGGGGGGGGGGGGTAGTAATCACATGTTGTTATCACAGTCTTTAATGTAATGTGATTGGGAGAATGGGGGTGGGAGGAACTATAATTCAAAGGGATATCTTAATCTCTTAATCTGTAAGTCTTTATTCAAAGAGGGATATCTTAATCATATGGTTTTATCACAGCTTTTGAGGGAAGATGGGTGGAGAAGGGGGAGGGGGGTCTTATAATTCAAAGAGGGATGTCTTAATCTCTTAATCTTAGTCTTAGTTCAAGGAGGGATATCTCAATCACATGGTTTCATAACACCATTTGAGGATAGATGAAGGGAGAATGGTGGGGGTCCAATAAGTCAAGGAGAATATCTAAATCACATGGTTTCATCACATCCTTCGAAGGAAGATGGAGGGGGTATCCCTTAATTCATAGAGTATTATGTAACTCTCTTAAGTCAAGGAGGAATATCTAAATCATATGGTTTATCACATCCTTTGAGGGAAGATGGGGGGGGGGGGGGGTGCTCCCTTAATTCAAAAAGTATTATGTAACTCTCTTAAGTCAATGAGGAATATCTAAATCACACAGTCTTAATGCAACATTTTGAGGGAAGATGCAGGAGCTAGGGGGGGTATCTTAATCCAAGGAGAATTATGTAACTCACATGGGTTCATTATAGCCTTCAAAGGAAGAAGGCGGCGGGGGGGGGGGGGGGGGGGGGGGTCACATCAATCAAGAAGGGATATGTGAAAAGATCCATGCAGTACAGCAGGTGATATGTCAGTCAAACCTCGACATTGTTACATAACAAAGGCTGCCTACTGAAAGTGAACACAGGTGGTGTGCAACATATATTGACCATACAAACAATTACGTCATTAACAACATAAGAACTTGATATATTCATTCCTGTGGTCATTCAATTTATTTATCAATCAATCACTCAATTAATCTACATATCAATCAACTCATAAATCTGTCAGTCAGTTAGTAGTAGTACATTGATCAGTCAACCACATATTACTGGCATATGTAATTTCATATTAAGTCTAATTTTGCTTATTTTGCTTAATTTTGTGGCTTTTTCGCAGATCGAGACCTACTTATAATACCGCAATATTGTGGTAAGTGAATCTTATAAACTGCGTCCGCAAAATACTGTTGCGCCTTGGATCGCGCTCTGGCATGTGGGTCGCTAATCGCACTACTTGCATGGCTGAGCGGAACATGTCTTTTGTCACCATCAGTTTGGAGAAAGTCCAGCTGTCCCAAACAATACGATATTACGGCTTTGGGGCTGTATATGAATGGGTGCTTTTGGCAGCTCCCTGGAAACTTGCTTACGGACGTGCATCGGTAATAATAGCGGTATTATCATGGTTATAGTATATGAACGGGGCTATAGGGTCATCACAAGGGGTTTTAGAAGTCACATTCACATTCGCTTTGTGTACTGATCACGTTACTGTTGTAGCGTTGCCATCTATCATGTATACATACCTTATCACACTACATTCCATCCCACATAATCAATGATAATGGCTGATAAAGTCTCTGTCCACTTGAGATACCACAAGAGATTCAGCAAAAGGACTAACTTTTGATAATCTTTGTGAACAATCTATAACCTCTGTGTCAGTGTGCTTGAGTATGTGTGTCTTTTTGTACTTCTCTCCAACTATGAGGATATTTAGTGGGAAGACCATGGTCATAACACTGTATTGGTAAATGCATCACTGTGTGGTTTGAATAGACATGACTTGCATTACTGCAAATTGCGGTCTCTGATATCTGGGCTACAAGTTTTGACTGACCCATCCAAAACCTGATCAAAATCTAGCGATCGCTATAATTCTGCTTAGAGTTAGTTTCCAGTCTTGTTATTGGGGGGTGGGGGGTGGGGGGTCAGTATTTTCTTACATTTTCCATGGTTTTAAACTAATTTTATATGTTTGATCGGCAAATGGGCTACCCTGTCTTTATAGTAACCTGTACTAAAGGTCACCAACTTAAAATTAGCATATTCATAATTAGCATATTCATTGTCTTTCTTGAGGAGCCTCTATGCACATTGCTCACAGCACTTATTCTTGTATTCTTACATATTTCTTAAATAAATTAACCAAACACAATTCTTTTCATTGTTATAGTTATTAGCGCTATCATGGTATGATAGAAATTCTATTTTTAATAAACATCATATCGCAATAGATGATAGCTAGATAATGGTTTATTAGGATAAAAAAAAACATTTCGCGCCTCTCAGGCCGAATTGCGTGCGACTCTTCATCTTTCCAATTATTTATACAGATATGAGGGTTGTTCGATTGGGCGCTTCTTCGAAAGTAGAACTATGATTAATCAAGAAGTGGGTCACCTTATCTGGTCACTTCACCTTACATGAGGTAACAGATGGGTTCTGCACATGGTGCGTTGATCAAACACGATCCAGACTTCGCTTACAAATAAAGAAGATGTAGCAAATGCGGGGTCTTTTATCAAGTTTTCGCCCCCGTTTTATCAGCTTGGGTGAGTCTGCTATCACTGCTCCTAGCGGCCCTGGGAAGAAGTGTCTGTAGGGTAAGGTTGTCTTTGTGATAAAAAATGTTCTGTTTGTGTTGACAAGCCAAATAGAATGTTTGGCAGCAAGAAAGAAGAGATAGATGGGAGATTCAGAGGTACAAAGGAATGTGCAAGGCCGTGTGCGTATCTCAAATTAGCAAGTCGAATTGGACAGTGTCTGTATGTCTGTCTTGTCGCCCTTTCTTTATAACCCATTTGTCTAAGTGATTCATGCCAGAATATTGTACCCCCCAAAAAATCATTCTGTATTCTCATTATCATTGTTACATGAACATGGACCATGAGAAACATAAGGAAGAACAAAACAATCCTTTCTTCACTTTCTCCAAAACATAAATTGCATGCATCAGCAGAGGGCAATTGATACTGACAAATTAGAAATATCAAGTTTTGGTTTTCCAAGTTTCCCCATCCCAAAGAGTGCAGGGTGGGGAGAGGGGAGCCAAAGGATAAAGAGACCCCCCCCCCCCCACCCCCCCACTCCCCCGAAAAAACACCAAAAAACAAACATACATACATACATACATACATACATACACACACACACACACATACTCACACAAACAACAACACAAAACAAGAACAAATCACATCTTTAGCCTCTTTTTCTGTCCAGACTAAAATTCAAAGCAATGTGTAGAAAGAGGAATGAGCCTTTCATAATTCCTTCGTGTGACAGATAAACTATTGGGTTTGATTGAATTACTTGTGAAAAAAGGGCAAAAAATAGTTACAATCTACAAGAATACTAATATAATACTCTTTTTTTCATATGATTTCTGTTCTGAAACCATCATTTTATGAATTGATAAAATGAGTCACACTTGCATTACTCAGTCAGGCCGCGATGACTCTCATTTTTCAACTGCCGATCAAAATACGGATACTTTCTTACATAATGCAACAAAAGTGCAAAAATGGGATGTGACCCAGCCCCCACCCCCTCCCACCCCTTTTCCATGCACGCTGACATTTGAAGCAACACTAAACTAAACCTTGCCACCTATTTTCAGTGAACAGGCTTCGTGTGGACACAGATACCCACCCACCATGCCCACCATGAGCCCGTTGCTGTAAAATAATTGGGAATACGAGAAATGTTGAAGGTCAACATGTCTTTCAGTGACACCCCTACAATAGCCACATTGCATGTCTCGAGCAAAAGAATATCTGGTTTTGTTGATTCAACCGCTCCTGTCTGGTATCTCCACAAAGGCTTCATTTACCTAAGTATGGAAAAAAAGGTGTGAAAGAAAGAGAAACAGAAAGAGAATTCTTTCTATGCAAAAGTATGTATGATATTAATTCATACATACATACATACATACATACATACATACACACTGTAAAATCAACATGATCTGTGCACCTCAAATATATACAAAGACCGTAAAAAAGGTGATGAGATGGCGACATATTTTTGGTGTTTTATCGCCGCACCTGCTATCTGTCGCGTGGGTGTTCACTATTGAGGTTAGGTCCATCCATTATCAATATGATTTTATTGATTTATGTAATTAGTATGTCTACAGACAGTGAAGATAACGATGATGATGTGCAGATGGTACTCGGTAATTTAAATTTGGCATGTATGTATAAAAGTAGGGAAGAGAGAGGAGGGTGTGTGAGGGGGTGCAGGGAGGAGGTAGTGAGGTGGGATGAGGAGAGGAGAGGAGAGGAGGGGAGGGGGAAGAAGGAGGGGGAAGAAGGAGGGGGAAGGGGGAAGGGGGAAGGGGGAAGGGGGAAGGGGAGGGAGGAAGGAAGTGGTGTGGGATGAGGAGAGGAGGGGAGAGGAGGGGGAAGAAGGAGGGGGAAGAAGGAGGGGGAAGAAGGAGGGGGAAGGGGGGAGGGGAGAGAGGGGAGGGAGGAGGTAGTGGTATGGGATGAGGGGAGCGGAGGGGGAAGAAGGAGGGGGAAGGGGAGGGAGGGGGTAGGGGGAAGGAGGGGGAAGGGGAGGGAGGGGGTAGGGGGAAGGGGGGGGGAAGGGGAGTGAGGGGAGGGAGGAGGTAGTGGTATGGGATGAGGAGAGGAGGGGAGAGGAGGGGAAAGAAGGAGGGGGAAGGTGGAAGGGGAAGGTGGAAGGGGAAGGTGGAAGGGGAGGGAGGGGAGGGAGGGGAGGGAGGAGGTAGTGGTGTGGGATGAGGAGAGGAGGGGAGAGGAGGGGAAAGAAGGAGGGGGAAGGTGGAAGGGGAAGGTGGAAGGGGAGGGAGGGGAGGGAGGAGGTAGTGGTGTGGGATGAGGAGAGGAGGGGAGAGGAGGGGAAGAAGGAGGGGGAAGGGGGAAGGGGAGGGAGGGAAGGGAGGAGGTAGTGGTGTGGGATAAGGAGAGGAGGGAAGGGAGGAGTGAGGAGAGAGAGGAGGGGGTTGGGGGAATAGGGGAAATGGGGTGGGGAGGAGGGAGTGGTGTGGGATAAAGAGAAGAGGGGAGAGGAGGGGAAGGAGGAAGGAAGTTAAGGGAGGAGGGGAAGGGGGGAAGGGGGGATGGGAGAAGGGAAGGAAGGATGGAAGGGTATGGGGGGGGGGGGAGGGAGGGGAGGGGAGGGGAGGGAGGAGGGAGGGTTGAAGGAGAAACAGGGATCCAAGGGAAGGGAGGTGGAAGGAGAGGAAGAAGAGAAAGCATATAAAGGAAGACAGAGAAAGGAATGGAAATAAATATACATAAGAAAATAAATGGAAAAGGGAGACAAAAAGACAAGGAAATGAAACATGTTAGAAAAAAGGCTATGTGGATAGAACTGGGGAAAAGGAGAAGAAGAAATGGAAAGAAAATGCTAAGAAAGACAGAAGTTCAGAGGAGAAGAAGAGCTAGTCTGCAGACACATACCTGCATATGACCACTCTCTGAAGACCATCCTAGTGAGACTACTCCTGGTTAGACCAGACTAGTGTCTTAAAGGGAATATACTGTACTGGGAAGACAAAAAGCCTTCAAAAGGGTGATCAAGAGCAAACTTCTTACCAATGGTCTTAAATTCATGTATTGTCCATTTTAGAAACTTGCTGAAAGTTATTTGCTCTCAAATTATTAACATTAGGAATAATTAATGATTTAATCACAAATCCTCAAATTGTTTGGCACGTACATTTTTAGGATTTGTGATTTACATCATGTATTACTCCAAAATATGGATCATTTGAGGGCAAAGAACTTTCATTAAGTTTCTAAAATGGACAATACATGAATTTAAGACCATTGGCAAGAAGATTGCTTATGATCACCCTTTTGAAGGCTTTTTGTCTTCCCAGTACAGTATATTCCCTTTAAAGGGATAGTTCACCATGAAGTTAAGTTGGTTTCAATCAATGTAGACACATGACAGAAACATATCATTAGTGAAGGTTTGATGAAAATCCGTCAAACGATAAGAAAGTTATGGTCTTTTGAAAATTTTAATTTTGTGATGTCACATGCCAAGTGTTTTTCCATGTGTTTTGCACAATTTTCTTTGAAAATGTACATTTTCTCAAAAAGGTATGCATCCTTTTACCTGTGCATTTGATACATTCTCACACTCAAACCTGTATGAAAAGAAGTCATTCTCTTGTCAAAAACAAAAAAAAGCAATTTATGGATGTATACTGCACACAACATCTGGGAGAGCACTTCTCACGTGATGTCACAAAATTAAAATTTTCAAAAGATCATAACTTTCTTATCCTTTGACAGATTTTTGTCAAACCTTCACTCATATGTTTTCTTTCATGTGTCTGCTTTTATTGAAACCAACTTAATTTTTAGGGTGGACTATCCTTTTAAGTGTTTCAACCTGTAAACAATGGGGCACATTCCCATCATTGACGTCTGCTGGGGCTACTGTCCATGTTCTATCTACATCCGTTTATCTGAAGGGATTGCACTGGATTACAAGCAGCTGAAGATAACTGACTCAGTTAACCAACTAAGTCACGGAGTGTTCACACTATGACGCTACATGATATAGCTTAAGGCCTATTTGATCTTATTCCCGTTTCGTCTCATAAAGGCTGTGTTCATACTATTTAGTAACTTGGCTTTGACCGGGTTAGCTAACCCTATCGCCAAATAATATACCATTTGCACCTCCCTTAGCTTAAAGTTGGAAAATCTGACATGATTCAGTCAGGAAGTTTAAACCAGATCCAATGATCAGACTAAAATCATGTGTGAACAGATCTACTAAAAATAGTACATCAGTTAGAGGACTTGTGGGGGAGAAGCTCGGTTAACCCCATTTTAGATCCAGTATCTACAAAGGCCAAGTACTAACATGATCTGACAATCCAATCCATTTCTACGTAGCAAACTACGTTGCAATCTACGTTTTCAATGTTGTGTGAACGAGGCTCCCCCTTAAGTCGGAGTAGGTTATCACCATGGGTTTATGGGGTTGCGATAGTGTCAGGATAGCAGACAAGAATGGAGGACTTTGACTATTTGAGGAGTTGATTAACACTCAAAATTCCACTGTTGCAGTTGCGAAACAAAAACAATGAGTTATCTGGACACGGTTTGACGATTGTTGCAATTTTTGGCCTAATTTACCTTCACAAAGAATCAGATATAACCCCATTTGGAAAGCTCAGCATTCTCATAAATTGGGGGGGAAGTGTCCGAATTTTTAATCCATAAATTAGGAAAAGTATTACATTATGAGTTCACTTATTAGGTATGAGCTTATATAACAAATCCATATTTATCCATATCAATAAATCCATTGGTGATTCATGATTGTCATTGCGCTCAAAACAGAAGCTATTCAATCCTTGGTATATCATAGCCTTGGTTTGAGGGAGTGGAGTATCTTTTTTGTTGTTGCAATAAAGCAGCAACAAGTATGTCTGGACACAGAGACTAATTCCTTTCTTTCCTCTCCCTTCACACAGGGGTGAGAGAGAGAGAGAGAGAGAGAGAGAGAGAGAGAGAGAGAGAGAGAGATAGAGAGAGAGAAGAATGGGAGAGGGAGAGGGAGGGTGGAGGGAGAGAGGGGGGGAGAGAGGGGAAGAGAGAGAGAGAGAGAAGGAGAGGGGGAGAAAGGGAGAGAGGGGGAGAGAGAGAAAGGGAAAAGAAGAAAAAAGAAAAAAGAAAGAGATAGAGGAGAGAGAGAGAGAGAGAGAGAGAGAGAGAGAGAGAGAGAGAGAAGGGAGAGAGAGAGAGCGAGAGCATGCTTAGTCTATGGGTCTAAACTTTGCTGTGATTGCAAGGTCTTGAGTATGAAGAAACAGTTAACACTTCACAGCCTAGAACAAGGCTAATTATATCACAAAACAAAATAAAATTGGCAGTCGGCCAGTAACAACGATTTTATGTACTTTTTAGCGCCATATCCAATGACATCCTTCATCTAATACGTCCGATTCCCCTTGACCAATCAGCTTGTCTGACCAGTGTTATGCAAATCAAGAAGGGTAGTCTTTCCTGCCTTGAACATCTGAATGCCAAATGTGCCTTTATTTTACCAGTAATTCACATACAGTATATTACTTAGGGAATCTGTTTATCTTGTAGATAAAGGGTTCACACAGGCTTTGTATTCAGACACACAGTATTAAAATAGACAGAAATAAAAAGGATAACCTTTATGGCAAAAAGAAAATCAGAAAAGCAAAGAGCAACACATTCTACTGTATAATATAACTTACCCTTACAAGGATTCTTAAATCATTGAACTATGTAAAACTGGTCAAGAATTTGTTACCATTTATTGACATTTGCAACACAATAGAAATTCTAATGTTATGTTTCGGCTTTCCAGGTTGACTTAACTGCTTGTCAAAAGAATATTGTCTCTTTTTCAATCCTACAAAGCAATACATCATTAACATTGTGATTTTATTCTAATGTTTAAAGCTAGATTTGCTAATGTACAAGCCAAATTGTAATTTTCTTTTGCTATGCAAAGGAACTGGTCTGAAATGGACAGATTGATAATGGAAGTGGAGGCTGAAGGGGGAAAGGGGGTGGGGTGGAGTGGTGGTGGGGGATGGGGGTGGGGGGGGGGGGGCTGGACTAATCGTGCCCCAGCAACAATGCAAATGTGAATTGATAGACTGGACAATCACACTTCAGAAACACCTACGTCTCTTTCGGGGCCCCCGTCTCTCTCCCCATAACCCAATAGCCAGATGTAAATTAACGTCATCTAGCTGAAGCGCGGTCTTTGGACTTTGCACTATCGTTATCACCACTCACACATATAAAATGTCAAAACTTGTGATAAAACATTTCCGGTTTGGGGCACTTTGCAGCCTGAAATCGTGCCGATCATATTTGCATATTTGCGTAAGTGCTAATATGCTATCCGAATCAGGTAAAGACTGAACAATCAGAGTTAGCCTGATTCAAGTCTTACTTCATCATTAATGATCAGAACATAACATGAAATGATCTGTTAGAACAGGTAAAGGGATAGTCTTAGGCTAAGACCTCTCTCAACTTTAATTTTACAGTTTTTATTCAGATCAAGGAAAGATTATCTTTGCAACCTCTATAAAGAAATTTCTATGCCTTTCCCCTCAAAGTGGCCATTACAATACCAGGAACGAATCGACTCAAAAAGTAAAGATTGTTGAAATGAAATGAAACACAGTGATGAGTGCCCATAATAATCTTCATGCCTGTAATAATCTTCAGGATTCAATGGCACGGGACTACCTTAAGATATAGAAGAAGATCGCTTCTTTTTCAATGATTGACTCTGTAGTCATTACCACATCTACTCCCAACCTTAAACCCTAAATGAAACAGACAAAATAGCATCATATTAGATGTGTGTGTATCACTCGTAAATAAATCTGCATGTAGCACATAAAATGTTTATACACTGGGTTCCCAGCATTTCAAGAAAACAAAATACCTTGATTTTTCCCTCATGAAGTCTCAAAATTCCATGATAACTTTTTTCAACTCATTCCCAGTTTCACATGTTTTCTATGTTGTTGCAGTGAACTATTTACAGTATACCATACTGTAATGTGCAACAAAATATAACAGAATCTGACTGACTTAGTTTTGAGTTTTGGGCCAATCAAAATTCTTTTCCCTGATTTGAGGCACTTTTATCAAATTTCCTGACATTTCCCTGACTGGAAAAAAAGTATAACATTTTTTCTGATTTCCCTGATGGGTCAGGACCCTGATACGGGATGTTGAACACTTCTGATCCCAACTGACAAATAGAGTCTAGTAATCTGAGACTAGTCACTAGGGGCGTCTTCATTAGCCCGATGTGGGCAAAATAGCGAGCTTGTTCTGATCGGGTTAGCTAGCCAGATCACGAAATAGCTAGCTATTTGCGTGTTCATTAGCCAGATCAGGCAAAATAGCGAGCTATTTGGTCGAGAAAATTTCCCAAGAAATCTTGGGCTAGATGGAGCTAGCTCGAGCTAGTTCAGAGCGTCTTCATTAGCATGAAAATTTCTCGATTCTGGCTTGCATCAGCGCCCACGAGGCATTGTTGACGAAATAGGTTTTTATACGTGCGTGAATGTGAGCTCACAACCGAAGCCATGCGGTCATGGGCTATTCCCGTCGCACACTGCTGGTATGTGCGAAACTCGGGATAATTTATGCAACCCGAGCTCGAGTTTACGTGTCCCGAGTTTCGAGCTTATGAAGACGCGATTGCAACTTCAGGCTAGTTCCCCGGATCAGAAAAATAGCTCGCTATCTCGTCTAATCAAGCTAATGAAGACGCACCTATAGAGTATAGTAATCTGAGACTAGTCAGACTGTATCATTGTATTATTTTCTTAGTCCATTGGGAAGCAGGAGACATTTGAGAATGATTAGTCTACTGCAGCCAGACCGCTTTATTGAATAGTTTGGTTGAGAAATTCCCAACAGCAGCCTGATTTCGCCACAACACAGAGAACAGAGCTTCCTCAAAAATTAAGAGATACAGTGAAACCTGTCTATAGTGGCCACCCAAGGGAAACACAAATTATGGCCTTTAAGGACAAGTGGCCGCAAAGGCAGGTTTGACTGTATTACTAACACAGATTGTTTCAAGAAAGCATTCAAAACCCACCTTTTCATTTAAATAGACTGCACTCAATAGTTATTTATTCTTTCATTGTATAATTTTTGTTTGTTGTCGCAGGTTGTAATATGCTTTGCTTATATAATTTAGAATTTACATGTAAAGAGCATAGTGTTCACACTAGTATGCTCTATATAAATATATATCATCATTATCATAGGGTTAAGATGAGTCTGTTCATAATGGTTTGAGACAGTGTCTCAAGAGCGAGTCTGCGGGGTGCAGACTACATAAATCCCAGTCAATACCAGGTTCAATTTCTTGGATATTCGCCGGAACTCCTTTGTGAGGTGCCTCTAAGGAAACTGTGACCCAATTCACACTGCCCCTCTAAAACTGTTCCAAGGTATTACCATAGAGTACCCAAGTGGTGCAATCATATATCCATTCTTATGCACATTTCTGGTTCTAAACAACATCACTCAAGTGAGAGTTTCACTGGTCCAACAATGACTACTGGGCTAGTGTTGGCCACTCCTAATGAAAGTCCCCGGTATGATCTTTGATGTTCGCTCTACCTACAGAGCTTAGGACTAAGGAGCAAAATAGATACATGTATAACATAAAGCACTTGGCACTGCGGCTCTTTTGTATTCTTAACTTCCAATGTACGTTTTACAGACTGAGTGTCTCATTTGCAAATGTCATGAAACTCGGAAGGAGTCAACAGTACACTCTAACAAGGTGTGTGAAATGTCATAGATAGCTTCACAAATATTTTCTGGCAAAGTATCCAGCATGAACCTAACTGCGCCAATGAACCAAGCCTGCAGAAATGAAAAAAAAAACTTGGGTTGGGCCCCTTTGCATAAAACTTAGCCTGAATGGTAACTCAGCCATTAATGGTAATTACCATGGTAACATAGCTTGACAGCCAATCAAATTCAAGGTTTCCATAGAGGTTGCCTTTGGTAGCACAGGTGCCATCAATGGTGATTTTGATGCATCAGGGCCTTGGTCCGGTGTAATGGCTCGCGGTGTGAATTGGGTCTTCTTCGACACATGTGTGTCTGTTTGGGAGGAAGTCTCTTATGAACCAACCAATCTCTTGCACATTTTACCTTTATCCCGTCAAAGGCGATGATTGGCCTTTGTCTAAATACTCTTCAAAGCAAAGTCAAATGAAAGGAAATCATTCAAGTGTAAACCCATACTTCATATGCAATCAAAGGAATAATTCACCTTGAAATTAGTTTTGTTTCAATAAAAGCAGAAACATGAAAGAATCATATGAGTGGAGGTTTGCTGAAAAAAACGGCAAAATATAAGAAATTTACGATCTTTAAGTTTTGATTGCGTTACGTGACGTGCGAGGTGCTCTTCCATACGCTGTTCGGAAAATAGACAACAGGACTTAAATAAACTTCAAATACCTAGAGCACACAATAAAGACCACGACCCCTTTGCATACTGCACTACCATGGAAAATGTTGACATCCTTACTGAACCAGAATTCACAAACCCAGAAACCTAACCGAGAGCAACGCGTTAATATCCTAGTTAAAGGACATATTTATGAGCCATCATATTGTACAAGACAATACAATTATATCCACTACAATAATTTCAGAGTGTGATATCATATATTTTATATTAACATGGTATCCTATAAATTACGACTATAAATATATAAACCTACTTGCATAAAAATCCAAGATGATATTCATAAACTCACTAGGGCAGCATATAAAATACCGGAAGAGAGACCTCATTCAGTCCTGCACTATGAACTGATAGTGCAATCATCTTTGATCTAGAGGTTTAATGTTTCAAGTCCAAGTATATTTCAGCGCACCCGCTAATTGTATGACTTTATATTTCAAAATCTGTTTGAAAGGTTATGCACACCCTGAAAACAAGTGGATTGAAATGCATGGAACAAAATTATAGAAGCAGTAGATTGGCAAAAGTTTGACAAATATGATGACAAATTTGTAATTGTATTTGTAAGTCTGTTGTTTCCACAGCTTGTGATAAATACAATAATACATACACAAATTGATAAAAATACATCAAATCAATATTGCAATTCTGTGGCATGTTGAAATAATACAGTAATGATAATGATATTGATTAATGTGGAGATTGTGGAGGGGTCTAAACAATAGAGCTTGTACGCTGGATCCCTTTGAACAAAAAGCTAATCGTAAGGGAAAATATTAATAAGATTATTAATTATATGATAGTTCTAATATTTGTAGAATCATCATCACAAGCCCTAGACCTCATCTTTGAATCGATACATCACGATTTAGGATCAGTGTGAATGTCCCTTTGGGGTGTGAACATAATCTAAGATCTAGCTTTGACTTTTTTAAAATCTAGATGCAACATATTCTAGGACAAATGTGAATGTCCCTTTGGCATGTGAACATGATCCAGGACCAGTGTGAATGTCCCTTAGACGTGTGCGCATGATCCAGGACTAGTGTGAATGTGCCTTAGGCGTGTGCACATAGGACAGGCGTGAATGTCCTATGAGCGTGTGCACATGATACAGGACCAGTGTGAATGTCCCTTGAGCATGTGCACATGATCCAGGACCAGTGTGAATGTCCCTTAGACGTGTGCACATGATTCAGAACCAGTGTGAATGTCCCTTGAGCATGTGCACATGATCCAGGACCAGTGTGAATGTCCCTTGAGCATGTGCACATGATTCAGAACCAGTGTGAATGTCCCTTGAGCATGTGAACACGATCCAAGACCAGTGTGAATGTCCCTTAGCAATGTGAACATGATCCAGGACCAGTGTGAATGTCCCTTAGCAATGTGAACATGATCCAAGACCAGTGTGAATGTGCCTTAGCAATGTGAACATGATCCAGGACCAGTGTGAATGTCCCTTAGCAATGTGAACATGATCCAGGACCAGTGTGAATGTGCCTTAGCAATGTGAACATGATCCAGGACCAGTGTGAATGTCCCTTAGCAATGTGAACATGATCCAGGACCAGTGTGAATGTGCCTTAGGAGTGTGAACATGATCCAGGACCAGTGTGAATGTGCCTTAGGAGTGTGAACAGGGCTTCCATTAGGCAGTGGGGGAGGGGTGTCCACATTGCCTGGAATCCAGGTTGAGTCTTTGTTGAAACATAACTTCCTCTGATCAAATCTCAGCCAGGATATCCTCTACATCTTTTGCCACTTTCCCCCAACTTTTAGCCATTGCCAAGGATAAAGTGTTTCCTTCTTAAAGATAGGGTAGACCTTTTACAAATGTCAAGAAACTCGGCAAGGATCTGCAGTTGTAGGTACGGGATTGATACGGGAGGGGACAGGAGCACACCTTAGGCAGGGAGGTTTTGGATGACCCCCCCAAAACCTACTTGAAATCTTAAGATCAATATAATTCTGCACAAAGTAAGTTTCCTTCTCCAATATTCTGAGGGAAGTTTTAATTAATACAGTACTGTTTCCCTTTTCCTGGGCTTTTACACAATTTTATTTTTTTGACCTGCTTTGATTTTGATGCTCAAAATAAAGTCTGGAATTTCAAGGGTCTGCAGGTATAAAAATATTATAAAAGATCAGGCATTAATTCACCTCTTTTTGGCACAGAAACATTGTTTTCATATATTTCTGGCAGATTTGCATGTTTATACAAATGAATGCTACAATATGCTTTGTTATCAAATGTGAATATATTTCCCCAACCAAATGCCAGCCCATTCATGAAGCTTGCACGCGATTGGTCATTGACATGAGGCAATGGGCAATGAACAGCTGCAGTTCAGTGAAACGTCCTTCATCCACCAATAAAAGAGATTATAAACAGTTCTTCTGAGAATCCATGTTTTGAAACGATGTTTGTACTCTTGTACAAACTCTCATACTCCTGTTTGTACACATCCTTTAATTGTTGCAGCTCGCCCCACTTGTAAAAATGATCCGAGTGCCCCTTCAAAGCACCCTTAGAAAGTTGATCAGTGGCCATAAGTCACAGGCTGCATTCACACTACATGTATTTTAAAGGTAGAAACATGGTGTCAAAAACATTGTTTTGAAACGCTATTTGTAAAAGCACCCTGAGACAGTTAAAACAGCATGCCGTAAGTCACAGGCTGCATTTATACCCCTTTGAGGGTACAAACATAGTGTTAAAATATCATTTTAAAACGCTGTTTCGAAAACTCAGAATCAAGAGTCAATGCATTGCCCAGCGATACCTGAAAGTACATTCGCCAGAAATGTGCATGAAAACAAAAAATACATAATGACAACGAGTTTATAAACACGAACAATGATTAAGAGGGGCAGCAGCAACAAATTATTTTGGGCCAAAGTCACGATTGTTACCTTTTTGCTTTCTTATTCAATGCACATTGAGATGATTATTTCTTGGGTGTTAGATGCTAGTTGAATGTCATACCTACAGGAGAGGTTACAAAGCCACATCTTACCTAGCCTACGTTTCAGGCTGTGTTACGATGCCCTGCTTCAGCCACACATGTGTCTGGACACACAGACTATGCATCCTTCTTTTTTTTCCTTTTTCTTTTTTTTCAGAACAATTTTATTCAAATGTTCTCGAGATGAACAATAACAATCTCGCTATGCATCCTTCAGTGTCCAGACTTCATTGTGGCCGCAGCAATGCATCACACAGAAAAAGAAAATACTCTGCAGTCTGGTATCGAGACTAAACCTGACAAATACTGTGATCTATTGCAAATTTTTAATCTAATCTTTTGAGAATATGGATGTTTGTATACTGCCTACGTCACCATGATCATTGAAGACGCAGTGTCTCTCTTTCTTTACAAAATTATGATAAAATCAAGGGGCGTTTATCATTTATGAATTCTTTGAATTGATAAGAAATATGTACATCGCCCTAATTGATATAACGTCTAAAGATCATGCATGTTGAACTCTTTGTGTGGCTATATTGCATACCTCCGCGTAGCTGGACGGCACGCAAATTACAATCATGGTACACAAAGACACATCAAGATGAAGAATGAAAGCTTGGGGGGGGGGGGATAGATCTAAGCCCGTGTTGATTCTCCTGTCTTGTCACATACATCATGACAAATTGACAGAGCAACGTCCGTCGATATGACAAGAGCTATGTCAGAGCTAGTTGTGTTGATCAACCATTGCGTGACAACTGATGTATGATTATGCCATGAATGTACATGGACTTTGTATCCTACATTGGAATATTTCATTGTGCTCATCTTCAGATGTGGACATCTGACAAAGATATAGACTACTACCAGTTTGAACTCCAATATGGGGGCTCAGGGGAAATGAGCCCCTGCAAATGTTAATATATCACCCCTATGATTGGTGGAAGATCCCCTGTAGACATTTATTGTCCCTCGAGGGGTACGATGGAAAGCGTTGTTCAGGATGTTCATTGGATGATATCAGGCTTGAAGAGTAGCTCCTCCAGAAACAAATCTTGATATTTGTCCTCCTCCACCACCACAAACACACTCTCCCACCTCCACTACCACCACCACCACCACCACTACCACCACTACCACCACCACCACCACCACCACCACCACCACCACCATTACCACCACCACCACCACCACTGTCTGTCTGTATTGTACTTCTACCTCCACTACCACATATACCACCACTTTCATTGCCACCACCACTTTCATTGCCACCACCACTACTACCATTTCCAACACCACTACCACCAACACCACCAGTGCAACTTCCACCATCACCATCACCACTACCACTACCAACAACATCACTCCTACCACCAACAATACTACCACTGCCAACACCACAACTGCAACTACCAACACCACCTATAACAACACCACCACCACCACCAGTGCAACTACCACCACTTCCACCACCACCACCACTACTACAAACACCTCACCACCACTACCACTACCATCACCACCACCACCACTACCACCACTGCCAACATCATTAATACCACCAACACCACCAACACTACCACCAACAACACCACCACTTCCATCACCAAACACAATAAACACCACTGCCACACCACCACCACACTCAATAAGTTAACTGAAACATACAAGGATACAATTACTTACTGTTTTGTATGTATCTCAAAAACAAATAATAACCATTGCATCAGATTTTAAACAAAATAATTTTATGAATATGAACAAAAAACTAAAGAAGGCCAAGATTATATTACTAGAGACTGGGACCATGCTAAAAATAATCATGATATTTGTATGAAAAGGGAAAACACCACTTTCATACATTTTGTGGGAAGGAAGCTTAAATTACTGGATTGGATAGTGAAAGTGGAAATAACAGATAGCATGTCTCGAGATGAGTTTCATGTCACATACCCAGTCATTGCACATTCTTGATACATACCCACATGACTGATGCATCCTGTATTCCTGTCTTACTGTCTCTTCTCTCTACTCCATATATTTCCTAGCCTAGCTTTCATGATGCCAGGTATTTTTTTAAATCCAAATAACAATATTCAATAAACAGGTCTGGCTGCAGTAGACTAATCATTCTCCATTGCTTCCCCGGAGATAGACTGAGAAAAGTGGAGAATGATAGTGATTAGTCTTAGAGGACTAGACTCTATTTGTTTGTTGGGATCAGAAATTTCAATCAGCCTGGAAACCAGGCTACGTATCCTGCTTTATCTCTTCTCTCTCTCTCTCTCTTTCTCTTTTGCTCTCTCTTTCTCTCTCTCTCTTTCTCTTTCTCTCTCTTTCTCTCTCTCTCTCTCTCTCTTTCTCTCTCTCTTTCTCTCTCTTTCTCTCTCTTTCTCTCTCTCCCTCTCCCTTCCCCCCTCTCTCTCTCTTTTCACTAACCACCCTCTACTTCTTTCCTCCCCCATCCCCTTCTCTCTCCCCATTTTCCACCCTTTCTATTTATCTCTCATGATGCATAATAAGAGCATAGAAACAGGGATATATGAATATGTAGATAGGTAGGAAGAGAGATATATAAAAGGATAGATAGGTAGGCAGATGGATATAAAATTTTATATCCCTTCTGTGAATATTCATGAGTATTCTCGGAACGTGATTGGTCAATTGATGCTCGAAGATGCTCCGGATATATTTTTCACTATTTTTTCCTGGGAAGGACTGCGCATGCTCTATTTACTATTTTCTTCCTTGGGACTACTGCGCATGCTCTATACCTGAGCGGGCGTAAATTAGTGCGCGCATGAATGCAGTGCGCGGTGTGTTTCGCATTTACCTGGGATGAACCGATATCGAGACAGAGAAAAAAAAAGGCGACATACATGTAACCACATGGTGTCACCGAAAGTTTTACTATTTTCTAAATAGTATTTATTAGTTATTGTTTTACAAAAGGGATATAAAACAAATATACCAAGCATTGAGTTCGAAAGTATAGTGAAAATTATCCATCTTCGGAGGGACTGGCATAAGTTACTATTTTTTCCTCTGGGACTTTGCCCCTCGGAAAAAATAGTTCTATGCCACTCCCTCCTCAGATAGATAATTTCCACTATACAATCTCACAGCTTGGTATATTTGTATAATATTCATAAATATAGGTTTATAAATACATGAATGAATATTGAGGGGCGATAGATGAGTAGATAAGTAAATATACAGTAGAGCCTGAGATCAACTGCACAGTGATTGCGATCAAATGCAATCAGCTCCATACATTGACTGCAGTCTGATCGCAATTGATTGCAATCAGCTGTGACGTTGATCTCAGGCCCAACTGTATATGGTACCTAGATGAATACAGAAATATAGACGGTAGAGAGATACGAAGGAATGTGTTATGCTATACGATATCACTGAAGAGACACCACCATGCTACGACCACTGAATGAACTTTCCATCTAAAGCTCGTTCACACTGAAAGCCAGTACACTAAATCGTCCACTTTCATCATTTCACATTATATTTGGTTCTTCTGCTATGCCTTGTTCTCTACCAGATTCCAACATATCATATGGGAGTAGTATGTATTATCAGTGCAAAAATGTGTCAATGGTGCAGAGAGGGTAAACATATGAAATGTAATTTAGTGTTTTGTTATTCACCACTCGCCCACCTCAACCCCCCCCCCCCCCACCCCCCTCAAACAAAGGAAGCTCGCTCAATCTATGCTCAGTTCATTGGCCTGGCTGTTAAAGTCCGTTTAATCTGATTACATACGCGTCCCTCATTTCGATAAAAAAATCATTTTGAACCATATTTAGATTTTATCACATAATTCTCCGTATTCAGATAAGAAAGTTAGCACATTCCATCAAAGTTTGTTGGCATTCATTTAACAAATAGAGTGCTGATACTCTTCAACACAAGAGCATTTACTACCGGTAATGATAAATAGAAAAAAGCAAATATTGATCAGAATGTCATTAAAACAAAAAGGTATGTAGTTCTCAGTAGAAGTAACATGCAATATGTAATATGTAAAGAAAGATCATTTAAATGTTGATTGAATACCTTGTAGACTGCAGATATTGAACCCTAAACCTCACCATTAGTTAGAGAAATTGTGTAGTGGCATTACAAGCATCGGGGGCCCTGTTGCATAAAACTTACCATTAATGGTAACTCTGCCGTCAATGGTAACTACCATGGCAACACAGCTCAACAGCCAATCAAATTCAAATTTTCCATATACGTTGCCATCAATGGTAAGTTTTATGCAACAGGTCCAAGCTAGCCTGTCTTCCAGGCTGTTGGAGATATCTGGGACCTGTTGCATAAAACTTACCTTTGATGGTAACTTTGATACCAATGGCAATTTTCATGGAAAGCTTGAATTTGATTGGCTGTTGAGCGATGTTACCATGGAAGTTACCATTAATGGTAGGTTTTATGCAATGGGGCCCACATCCAAACTGGAAAATGGTCTAATATTCTGAGACTAGTCACTGTATCATTCTCCTTGTTTTCCTCAGTACTTCCTACACTAGAGCCAAAATCAAGAATGATAAGTCTAATGCAGCTAGAATCCTGTATTAAAATAGTTTGGTTTAGAAATCTCAAACAGCTAGTCTAGCCTAGGTACAAGGCTGTGAGATGCATGGGCACAACCCAGAGGTACATAAACAACTATGTCTGGTAAAATATACTACACCCTAATTACATCATGGCTCCTCTGACTGATTGGGGCATAGTCTGTGTTACCAGACATAGTTGTTACTTGTTAACAGACTGGGTTGATTAGAAATCTCAAACAGCTAGTCTAGCCTAGGTACAAGGCTGTGAGATACATTGGCACAAACCAGAGGTACATAAACAACTATGTCTGGTAAAATATACTACACCCTAATGATTAGGGCATAGTCTGTGTTACCAGACATAGTTGTTACTTGTTAACAGACTGGGTTGTGTACATACACCTCACAGCCTACAACCTTGGCTACTAGGAAGCTAGGTTAGGCAAAGACATTACTGAAGAAGCGATAGTGTGAAAGTGGTGTCTAGCTCCATGCAGAGATAGGGATGATATCTTCCTCCCAAGAATGTTGACGGATAAGACATTGTCTGACCCATATAATGGTAGTACAGGCTCCAAAAGTCAAGATAAGGTGTAAGTGAGATGTGAAGTTTCTTGAACTTCACCTCGTGCAGAGTTCAGGGCTGAAATTATGAGGGATGGCGAATGATGAAGAAGGAAGAAATGGGAGGGGGTAAGAGGAGTGGTAGATGAATAGGAAATGGAGATGAGGAGGGGATGGGGAGAGAAGATAAGGAAGATAAGGAGGAGAGGGAGATAGGGAGGTGATGAATGAGAAAGGAGGGGAAGAGGAAGAGAGGTAGATGAAGAGATTCTGGATATGAGGGAAAGGGGGGGGGGGGGTCGGCAAGATAAGAAGGAGAGGGAGAAGAGGAGAGGGAGATAGGGAGGTGAGGAATGAGAAAGGAGGCAAAGAGGAAGAGGAAGGTTAAGAGGGGATGGGGAAGAGGAGGGGAGTGACGAGAGATGATGAGAAAGACAAGGAAGAGAAGGAGAAAAGAAGAGGGAAAGAGGGAGGTGAGGAACAAGAAAGGAGGGGAAGAGGAGAGGTAGATGAAGAGGAGATGGAGATGAGGAGGGGAAGGGGGAGGGAATATAAGGAAGATAAGGAGGAGAGGGGAAAGAGTAGGTGACAGAGGTAAGGAAATAAGGAAAGAGAAAGGAGAGGAAGAGAAAGAGAAGAGGTAAATGAACAGGTGAGGGAAAGTGAAGATGAGGGAGAAGATGGCAATAAGGAGTGGAGAAAGAGGAAGAGGAGGGAGAAAGAGAAAGAGGAGTGGAGAAAGAGGAAGAGGAGTGGAGAAAGAGAAAGAGAAGGTGAGCAAGAGAAAGAGAAGGTGAGAAAGAGAAAGAGGAGGGGAGAAAGAGAAAGAGAATGTGAGAAAAAGGAAGAGGGAGAAAGAGGGGAGAAAGAGAAAGAGGAGTGGAGAAAGAGGAGGGGAGAAAGAGAAGGTGAGAAAGAGAAAGAGGAGGGGAGAAAGAGAAAGAGGAGTGGAGAAAGAGGAAGAGGAGTGGAGGAAGATAAAAAGGAGTGGAGAAAGAGGAAGAGGAGTGGAGAAAGAGAAAGAGGAGTGGAGAGGAGGGGAGAGGAGGGGAGAAAGAGAAATAGGATGTGAGAAAAAGGAAGAGGGAGAAAGAGAAATAGGAGTGGAGAAAGAGAAAGAGGATGTGAGAAAAAGGAAGAGGGAGAAAGAGGAGGGGAGAAAGAGGAAGAGGGGGGAGAAAGAGAAAGGGGAGGGGAGAAAGAGAAAGAAAAGGTGAGAAAAAGGAAGAGGGAGAAAGAGAATGAAGAGTGGAGAAAGAGGAAGAAGAGGGAAGAAAGAGAAAGAGAAGGTGAGAAAGAGAAAGAGGGGAGAAAGAGAAAGAGGAGGGGAGAAAGAGGGAGAGGGGGAGAAAGAGGAGAGGAGAGGAAGAGAAGGGGAGAAAGAGAAAGAGAAGGTGAGAAAGAGAAAGAATACGGGAGAAAGAAAAAGAATAGGGGAGAAAAAGGAAAAGAAGGGGAGAAAGAGGAAGAGTTCGTGCAGGACACGTAAAGAGGGGGTAGTTGAGTCAGGGGGGGGGGGGAAGAGCAGAGGTGGAAAGGATTGAAAGGGAGGGTTTGAAATGTGCTCTTTCCTTTTAACATGGACTCAACTCTGACAGGTAATGGGTTAGTAGTGGTAGAGACAGGCGTAGAAACATCAATGGAGTCCTATTCTAGTTTCATTTTGAAATACCAGGAAGGCATCATCTCAAATCGATAACATTTCTGAAATGAAACAAACTTCAGATCCGGTTAACAATGACGGGGCAGTCCTGATTACAACCTGCTGTCGTCATTACCACTTATACCCCTTGATAATTCACCTTGAAATAAAGTTGGTTTCAATAAAAGCAGACACATGAAAAAAACATATTAATGAGGGTTTCCTGAAAATCCGTCAAAGGATAAGAAAGTTATGATCTTTTGAAATTTCAATTTTGTGAAATCATGTGGAGGTGCTCTCCCATATGTTGTGTGCAGTGTAATTCCATAAATTGCTCTCTTTCTGTTTTTGACACCGGAGTGATTTTTGTTCATACAGGTGTGTGTGTAAAAACATATTTCTAATGATGTATCAAATGCACAGGTAAGAGGATGCATATTTTTTTTTTAGAAAATGCGCATTTTCGAGAAAAAAATTGTACACAACGTATGGAAGAGCACCTCGCACATGACGTCACAAAATTGAAATGTAAAAATCTAATAACTTTCTTTTCCTTTGACCGATTTTCATCAAATCAAACCTTCACTGATATGTTTCTTTCACGTTTCTGCTTTTATTGAAACCAAACTTATCACAAGAGTGAACTATCCCTTTAAGTTGTGACAGGAACAGTTTTATACCAGTACTGCACAGCAATCCCATAGACTAGCATGTGATCAAGCACCCAGGGGCTCAATCAGCGCCCCTTAATCACACCCTATCATATCTCTGGTATTTATCATGAATGTTTACCTGCCTCTTAATGATGTTTTATCAGTAAAGCTCAAATCGGAAATGCACTCTCGAGTTTCATTTTCTCTCTGTTTAACTCTCTCAGTCCCACAGGCAATAAACCGTGCTGTTTTTAAGATGGGAGTATTAATAGATGGTATTGATGGGGTGAGGTATGCCAGACTGAAATAAATATGAAAATGTCACAAAATACAAAAGGTGCCTCTGCCTTATGGAGACTAAACAAACATTTACATTTCTGATTCATTTACGATTTCCTCTCTCCAGCAATGTTTCAACAATTGCCCTTTGATGTTTGAACTCCTGATATTAATGAAGTATTTCTTTAATTAAGTATTTCCTTCTTTAATATAATTCTAGAATGTAACCCATAAATCTATGATAACATGTTTGTAGAAGATAGCAAAATCTAGCCCAAAAGGAAATAAAGCAAGTTTTGATGATCCATATGCAGACAGAAGATCATCAATGCAACACTTGTGTGTTAAATTTCGATGCAATTTGACTTCTACACATTCCTCCTGTAGATTGCAGACATTCCACTTGACTTCACCACGGTTCTAGGCTGTGGTATGCATGGTCAAAGTCTAACCATTGCTCTCTTCAAGTGAGTCTGAGAGTATGAGACTACACCCAGCTCAGGCTACAAGTCCAACCACAAAATCACACTAATTATCTTGATCTGTGGTCCCTGTCATATCTGTGGTATTTATCATGTAAGAGCCCCGGCCCCTTAAAATTGTTTTAACAGCTCGGCTCAAATCGGAAGTGGGCTCTTCAGGTTT
This sequence comes from Arbacia lixula, assembly GCA_963669155.1. Taxonomy (NCBI): domain Eukaryota; kingdom Metazoa; phylum Echinodermata; class Echinoidea; order Arbacioida; family Arbaciidae; genus Arbacia; species Arbacia lixula. The sequence goes on from OZ022597.1 coordinate 11,292,666, forward strand.
CTTTTATGATATATGAGAAAGAGAATTTCAACAGCCCCTTGTACTTTGGACCTTTCCTACCCCAAATGACTGATTAGCTTTTAATGTTCAGAGGTGTCAAGATATAGCCTTTGAACCAGACAATGAAAATTAATTAATCTAATTTATTTCAATTAAATCTCTTTAGGGCATCTTCATTAGCCTGAAGTGGCAAAATAGCTAGCTAGTTCGTGACTGGGATAGCTAGCCAGATCATGAAATTAGCGTCTTCGTTAGCGAAATAGCGAAATAGTTAGCTATCATCCCAAGATAAAATAGGAACAAACTGGGGAATTTCATTTAGCACAAGAACCGATAACAAGTTGTGCATAAAATTGTGTGTTAGTTACACGCAACTTGGTGAAACAGGGCCCAGGATTCTGTATTGGACATATTAGACAGAGAGTCTGAAGTGAGGCTACATAGATGTAAGATGTCCTTCACAGCACAGCTGGTGTTCAATGGGGAAAGGAACAGAGTAATTTGAGCAGATTTACCGTTTTTTCTTGATAATGACCCAAATCATAACTATTTCAGTTGATTGGAGCTTAAAATGAGGAAACAATTTGTGATCACCAGGATATAGTTTAATAATCACAGCTTGATAAATACATTATTTGTTTATGGGAAACAATTTGTGATCACCAGGATATAGTTTAATAATCACAGCTTGATAAATAAATTAAATGTTTAGAGGACATGTTTGACTACACAGGAGGATGGGCAATTTCAATTTTGATTTAAAGGAAGCTGGCTTGAATGAAAACAGTAATATATGAACATGTATTTAGGTACAAAGTCTCTATTCTACATGAGATATGAAAGAAATCAGAAAATCACTATTTCTGGATACTGGTTTTCAAAAAGAAGGAAAAAAAACACTGTTCAAATAGAAATGTTCAGGTATTGATTTACTTGCATTGTAGGTTGATAAGTTTTAATGTAGAACACCTTACAATAGCAAATGGTCCTCTGTTTCCAAGAAAAAGGTCTATTTCAAAGGTTTATTGCACAATGGCTGGTGCCATGTTGGGCATACCTCAGCAATGTTCGATACAAGGACTTTGTACTGTTATTGATCATGCAGCTGATATACTGTGATTGGCTCCTACAAGAGTGAGAGAAATGTTTGTGAACGACATGTACACATTAGGTGCGTCTTCATCAGCCCGATCAAACGAAATAGCGAGCTATTTTGCTGATCCGGGGAACTAGCCTGAAGTTGCAATAGCGTCTTCATTAGCTCGAAACTCCGGATACGTTAGCTCGAGCTCGGGTTGCATAAATTATCCAGAGTTTCACACATACCAGCAGTGTGCGACAGGAATAGGCCACAGCCGCATGACTTCGGTTGTGAGCTCGCATTCATGCGCTGATGCATGCCGGGATCGAGAAATTTTCAGGCTAATGAAGACACTCCGAGCTAGCTCGATCTACTTCGCGAAATAGCTCGAGCTAGGTCCATCTAGCCCAAGATTTCTTGGGAAATTTTCTCGACCAAATAGCGAGCTATTTTGCCTGATCTGGCTAATGAAGACGCAAATAGCTAGTTATTTCGTGATCTGGCTAGCTAACCCGATCAGAACAAGCGCGCTATTTTGCCCACATCGGGCTAATGAAGACGCCCCTACTTTGTTCAACTCTCCTCCAGGGGTCAAATGACGGAATGCAGTTGCGAAGGGTCACGTCCAGAATCATCGTGGAGTGATTTATAAGCAAGGAATTCTGAGCACCATCAGGTCAAAAGATGATTCTGAAATAATGTCTTGCAATGATCATTTTAGTCTCAAAATCTTACAAACATATGCCCCAATGCGAAATGGGGAAACAGATGTAACGTATGGAAGCAATGACCCACAGCTACATGGTGCCTAGTCTGGTCTCAAGGCTGTTGCGCAATTTCCCTCGAGGCTAAACTATTCAAGAAACGGGTCTGGTTGCAGGAGACTAATCATTCCCAATTCCTTCTCTGGCTCGCCCTGTAAGGAGAAATGAGGAGAATGAATGAATGACTAGTCTTGTAAATACTAAACTTTTTTGGGTTAAAGTTTGAATTAAAAATGCCCAAACGCCTGGAAGACATGCTAAGCTGAGACACCATGATGGTTTCCCCAGCCAACACCTTCATTAACAGGTGGGGCTAAGCACCAGATCTGGGCAAATCATCTGCAGCGGAAACAATCTATTGACCTCCGACCTCCGAGGCACAAGACTCCCTTAATACCACCGCAGTCGTACAATGACACCCGATTCTTCTAGCCCACGTTTGGAAAGGGCGCTGGCTGGCGCTGGGAAAAAGCGTGCGGAAAGAACTCGAGAGAAAGGGGTCAGAAAACTCGGAATTATGAATCCTCATTTGCCCAGAAATGTCATTGCAGCCACTCAGTCATTAATTTTGTGGTAAATTAGTCGGGCTATGTGGAGAGGGAAGGAAAAAGTGGATTTTTTGGGGGGTGAACTTTCTATATTCCCACCAAACTCTCACTGGGCAAGATTCCCACGTCATTTTCCATTACAAGCAATTTAGATGGTTTAGTCTCCAATCAAGGCTGTTGGCATATACATGTATCTCTAACATACTCAAGTTGTTGCAGTATGGTGATATAGCAAAGGGTTTTGGTTTTTATGTGATATATTTTCATGTCTATTACATATATTTGGTTTTCTTTCTTCACATGACGTGTATGTAATGTAGCAACAAATCTTGCTTGTTTCTAATTTAATTTTTGTAAATGTGTATGTTTGACTTTTTGTAAACAAAGCAAATTTCCATGAATGTACGATAAATGATTAAATTCAATTGAGTGGTCTCCTGTCTGTACTGCAACATTTTTAAATGCAAATTGTCATCAAGAAGCAGAATAATTGATTTTCAATTAATCATTAATGGCATTTTCCCACGTCGTTAAGTGGATCACAAAATTTGCACATGTGTATTGCAGCATGGTTGAGGGGTAAATGTGATATGTTTTGACGCACAATAACATCATCCGTTTCAGAAGAGTACTTTAATTTGTTGATTAAAAAAGGGGGAACTTAATTACATCATACACATAAAACTTCCCCCATTTTTTCACAAAATGATTTTTTCTTTGCTGTCTTTAAACTTCCTCCATATTCAGAGGATATAATGTCTATACATAGCAGAGTAACCCCCCCCCCCCCTTCACCCCTCCATCGCAAGCAAAAATCAATCGACCAATCAAAAGCTTACAACTGGACCATTTGAATAATCACAATCGTGTTTCCCTGCACCAGGCAGCAACACATCCTGGATGTGTGTAAGCTGACTGTATGCTTCAGTGGTTGTGTCACCTCTCTGGATAAAGGAATCCCTGGCTCAAACCTTCCTCAGTAGGCCTACATCATGGATTTTTTTTTTTTTTGGTTAATCCTTAGGTTTGTAATAACTTTGTTCTCATGATAAACTTGTCATTTAAAAAAAATAAGTTTTTAAAATTTTATTTTGTCAAATGTATAGTGTTCATACATCATGGATTTTTGTGGGGGATAATCCTTAGGTTTGTAATAACTGTGTTCTCACGACAAACTTGTCATTTAAAAAAATTGAGTTTTTTAAAACTTTATTTTGTTAAATGCATAGTGGTCTTACAATGTGCTAAAACAACAACAGCTCAAGTTTTTCTAACAATATCAACATCCACCCCCCTTAAGTTTCTAATAGCCATGTTCTCACAATACACTCGTCATTTAAAAAAAAGTTTTTAAAACTTAATTTTGTTAAATGCATAGTGTTCTCACAATGTGCTAAAACAACGGCAGCTCAAGTTTTCTACCAATGCCAACATCCACCCCCCCCCCCCCACCTTCCAGCCAACTTAGGATAAAAGAATTGAAGTTGGGTTCTTTCTGATGCATAAGGAGAACCAAAACTAAAGTCTAGTTTAGTAGACTATTCCTTCTTTCCTTTGCAGAAGGAGAGTATGTTTAGACCAAGGTATCCAGACTTAGGTGAGATCAGAAAGAGATGGACCCATCAGCATAAAACTTAGTCTACCCCCCCCCCGCCTCCCCTTACCGCCCCTCCCATACTCCCCCCCCCCCCCCCCCCCCCCCCATCAGAAATCAACCCAGGGAAGCCAACCAGAGGCCCAGGGATCTATTACAAAGGCCCCGCATTCCCCAATAATCAATCAGTGGTTTGGGCCCAAGAGCCTCCAGACCATTGGTCATCGTGGGCCGGCCAGCACCACTCACCGGACACCATGCAATCCAGGGCCCCACCATGAATGGTCACTATCTCATGGACTGGACGACTGCAGTTTGTTCGCAGGTAGAAATATTTGGATGATTTTTCCTATCAACGTTCAGCTGCTGCTGTATCATTAAGTACAATGCCTGCTCAATTCACAAACTTAAACAATCCACTCTAATTAATTGATTTCGGTCTGATAAATCACACAAGACAGGGGTAATAACAGTTTTCAAGGAACTTTATAACAAACTATGAATACAATATGGTGAAATCTGTTTCAGCAACCACCTAAACTACAGCTCAAAGACATTGGCATAGGGAAAGGGAAGGGGAAGAAAGGGAAGGAGCCGCATTTTTTAAACCGTGGTATATTTTGTCCAGTTCAGCATGAAAGAGGATGCTTTTTTGGCTAATGCATTATGTTTCATGCTGAACTGGACAACATATACCACAGTTTAAAACTGCGGCTCCTTCCCTTTCTCTTTCCCTATGCCAATTCCTTTGAGCTGGAGTGTATGCTCATTTGAGATATCTTTGACATAAAAAAGTTAAATTTCTGCCCAGTGGTACCCTTTAACCCTTTGTGTGCAAGGCAATCCCTTCTTCTAAAGGATTTGAGAGTACAAGGGGTGCAAATATGCGAAAGAGGCATCTAAAGAGTTAAATATAGTTTTGTGGGCACTCCTGTGGTTTCTCCCACAAAAGTTTTGGAGAATGGGGACACTAAGCTATTAATAGGCCCTATCTCTAGGTGGACTGGCCCATGCTAGGCAAGGGGGTGGGGGTGATGGGGGGGGGAGGGGAAGGGGGGGGGAGGGGAGCAGTAGGCGTGGCAGAAGTGTTGTAAAGAGAAAGATGACTCCCTTCCAAAAATCAATGAGCTCTGTTGTGTATCTTGTGTCAGGTTTCCATCAATAACCGCTGTATGAAGTAAGAGTCATTATCTTTTGCACTTCCTTGGTATCTAAAATGGTTATGTAAGACAATATTCAAGCTGTGGAACGTTGTTTATACACCTCCAGAAACGATTGGTTCATTTCGTGATTCTTAATCATCGGTTCATTCCACACAATACTATATGATTTGTTACAAGGGTGTCAAAATTTTGTAGTATTTTAGTTAATAACCATTGTTTTCACCTCAGATACAGCCAATGAGCTTGGAGCATTGGCCACATTTGCCATGGTAACTTAGAGCCCGTTTACACTACAGCGTGGACTGTGGGCGGACCGCTGGATCGCGCTTTCGTAGCGCGATGCAACGGTCCGCCCCAAAATCTCACCGCCTTTACATTGCAGTGAGATAGCGCGGTCCATCGTAGCACTCCCTTTTTGGGCGGACCTGTTGCCATGACGCGGTGGTTGCTGTGGTTGCCGTGGTTGCCGCGGACCGAAAATAGGCTCGTACGGTTTACACTACATAGATGGCACGATCTAGCACGCGCTAAATCGCACCATCACTGCAAGTGTAAATGGGCTCATAGTTTCAAATGACTGCAGTTTCAAAAAGCTTACTTTTTACAATAACTTTTGACATGGTATTTGCCCTCACAATAAAATATCAATACAATAGAAACCATTTAAAACATTGGATTACATAACATGCCATATTAACCCAATGACTAGCTGATATCAACTATGTTACATAGACAAAGGTGATTTGTTTTTCAACTTTATCTACTTTCCAAACAGTATTGTGTATTACACACCATCCACAATGCATTACCTTTTCTGGACAGTTCAAAATATAACAGATCATGCGCAGTGAATTATCGAAAATTGTCACAAGAGCGAAAAACAAAACCATACAAAGATGGATTTAACAAGGGCTGTCTCCTTCCCATCAGTAAAGAAAAAAATACCTCACATTTTAAATCCATTAATGAGAGCCGTCTTTAGGGATGAATTGGGGTGGAAATTCTTTTACCATCCCCCTTTTCTTTTCCCCCTAATCAGTATTGACAACTCTTTATAGGGTGCAATGCTTGCCCCCCTGTTCCCATCACCCTCTTGATACCCCTGGGAGACTCACCCCGTCTCTTTAAAGAAAGCTTGTTATCCCCAAGACTTTAAAGGTACTGTGTCACTTTTGCCGGTCAACCAAATCAAATTCTGCGAATACCACTGCAAATGGGAGAACATACTTTATAAGAACATCCCTCACAGCACTCATCAGCACTGGAAACTGATTTATATTCCATATTGAATCATATTGATTGCTTGATTTTGAGTTGAAGATTGGATGATATGTCTAAATTCAGCAGTTCTTGTAGTCTAAACATTCCATGACTGTGACAGTGCACATTACGGTTCTTCATACCGCAGTGGTGCATTTAGGGAATTTCTTGAATAGCAATGTTTCATTTTAAACACATTGTGGAATTTACACAACTTTACATTGAATGCCTTCAAAAGGAATATACAACCTTTAAAGGAATAGTCCACCCTGAGATTAAGTTTATTTCAATAAATGGAGACATGTGAAAGAAATATAAAAGTGAAGGTTTGATGCAAATTCGGTCAAAGGAAAAGAAAGTTATTATATTTTACATTTGTTATTTTGTGACGTCACATGCGAGGTGCTTTCCTATATGTTGTGTACAATTTTGGGGGTGAAAATGTCCGTTTTCTCAAAAGGGTATTCATCATTTCACCTGTGTGTTGATATATTATCAGATACATGTTTTTACAATCATACCACTATGAAAAAGAATGTATCCATGAACAGTACAAAGACAATTTATGGGAAAAATAGTACACAATACATGGGAGAACACCTTGCACGTGACATCACAACAATTAAAACAATCATTTTGATAGCTTTCCAATCTTTTGACGAATTTTTGTCAAACCTTCACTAATTTGTTCCTTTTATATTTCTGCCAATATAAAACCCAAATAAATTGTAGGGTGGACTAATCCTTTAATGTTTGTGAGGGGAGGGATTGAGTATTTGAGGAGTTCTCTTCTGAGCCTCTCTTTATATTGATGGAACAGACAAGGAATGTTACATAATTGTAACCCCAAGATGACACGGTACCACAAAAGATGACAACTTATCTAGCAGTGATGTATAGACCAGTGCCCCCGTAACATAAAGGTTTGCGATCAATCGCAATGGCCAATGAACATCATGGTTGCATGTGCTTTTTGTTCAAAAGACTGACCAGTGCCCAATCAGAATTTGTCTTTCAAATGTGCTATTGATCGCAAACCTTTATGTTACGGGGCCCAGGGGTGGGGTGGAATGAGTAGTGGGGGCAGTAGCCTAGGTACTAGGCTGTGAGGTGCATGGATACAACCCAGTCTGTTAACAACTATGTCTGGTAACTCAGACTATGCCCTAATCCCATCCTGGCAGTGGCTCCTCTGGCTCAGTATTTCTTTTCCTCCCGGGAAATTTTGGTATTGTCAAGGAAATTTTCAGGACATAAGATAATTCCAGGATATTTCAGGAAATTTGAGAATTATTAAGAAAAACAAATGTGTCCAAAAAAGAGTGAAAAAGTGCAAAAAAAATATTGTGAAAAGTGTCAAAAAACAATTTTTTACATAGTCTGTACTGATTGGTAATTGATTGATAATACAGAGATCTGTTTTTTTCTTCACTTTTTTAACTGTAAACACCATATTAAAAAAAATGATAATAATTTCAGGGTGAACTATCCCTTTAAAGGGATAGTCCACCCTGAAATTTTATGTTGGATTCAATAAGAGCAGAAACATTGAAGAAACATTGAAGTGAAGGTTTGATGCAAAACTGTCAAAGAAACACAAAGTTATGAACCTTTAAATTTTGGATTTTAGGGTGGACTTTCCCTTTAATTATTCATATGCCAGACAAAATGATGCTCTATGGGATTTATGTGTATTAATAATGACAAAATCCCTACATGGTAGGTAAGGACTTAAAGGGCAAATAATGTAGTGGGAAGACAAAAAACCTTCAAAAGGTGATGTGAGCAATGTTCTTGCCAATGGTCTTAAATTCATGTATTGTCTATTTTAGAAACTTGCTGAAAGTGATATGCCGTCAAATGATCCACATTTGGGATAATTGGTGATTAAATCACAAATCCTCAAAATATTTTGAGCATTTGTGATTCAATGTGATTTAACTCCTAATGTGGATCATTTATGGGCAAGTTACTTTCAGCAAGTTTGTATAATGGACAATTCATGAATTTCAGACCATTGGCAAGACGATTTCTCATGATCACCTTTTGAAGGCTTTTTTGTCTTCCCAGCACAGTATATTCCCTTTAATAAAAGTGAAACTGACTTACTAAAAAGACTACATAAGGTTTTTAAAGCCTTGCCGAGAAGAGAGGGGAGAGAGAAGAGAGAGAAGTATAGGAGGGAAGTATGGTAGGATAATTTGGCATGGAGTGGAGTATTTACAAGCATCATTACTAGGAGACCGATCTTATCCCAAACAAACACAAATACTTTCTTTTGAGAGGTGCGGAAGGAGCAGCAACATTTAGATCGAGAGAGGGATATGGGGATCTGCCTCCCATGAAAAGGAAGAGGAGGCAACCAATACAAAGTGCCTTTTTGGGGTATCTCTTGGAAATTAAAGGCAATCCTTCTCGCTAAGGAGCTTTGCTATCAAGGTGCGTCTTCATTAGCCTGATGAGGCAAAATAGCTAGCTAGTTTGTGATCAGGATAGCTAGCCAGCCCAAATCACAAAATAGCTGGCTACCTGCATCTTCATTAGCCAGATCACGAATTATTCCAAATGTCGATTATTTGAGAGCAAATAACTTTCAGCAAGTTTGTAAAATGGACAATACATGAATTTAAGACCATTGGTAAGAAGATTGCTCACGATCACCCTTTTGGAGGCTTTTGTCTTCCCAGTACAGTATATTCCCTTTAAACTTACAATTAATGGTAACTCTGCCATCGATGGCAAATACCATGGTAACATCGCTCAACTGCCAACCAAATTCAAGGTTTCCATAGAAGTTGCCATTGGTAGCAAAGTTACTATCAATGGGGCCTAGGAATATACTATACTGGGAAGACAAAAAAAGCCTTTAAAGGGTAATTGTGAGCAATCTTCTTGCCAATGGTCTTAAATTCAAGCATTGTCCATTTTAGAAGCTTGCTGAAAGTTATTTGCCTGCAAATGATCCACATTTGGAGTAATTAGTCAAAATTTATGAAATCCTCAAAATGTTTGGGCCGAACATTTTGAGCATTTGTGATTTAATCACTATTTACTCCAAATGTGGATCATTTAAAGATTGTCAGTCCCTTTTGCAAGCTTAAAATTTGAAATCGTCTATCACGATCGTAAATTGAGCAAAGTGTGATTCAAGACCATTTCTAAGAATATAGCATGTTGAAGCTTTCTGTATATGTAAAAAATTTAAGCCGTTAAATTTCAAACCGACTTTTTTCGTACCACGAAAAAAGTATTAGTCTTTGTTACAGTATCTATGTGGTTATTATGCGTGTGTGGAATCCTAATTTTATGAGTAACTACCAAACTTTGGAGATGATTTCTTCCATAGAACAATGTTTTTCATAATGCGTGTTATAATTTAATAAACACATTAATCAATAAAGCAGATATTTCAACACAAACTGCTAAGAGCCTGAGGTAAAGACTAATAATCAGACGTTGTTTACGTGCATTATTTGAATTTTACACTACGTATCAGTTTCAAATTGTGAATATAGAGCTTGCTTACACTTCTCTTTATGTTTTGCCAATGTTTCGATGGTTTTGTGGTGATCTGAAAAAGGGACTGGCTGTCTTTAAGGGCAAATAACTTTCCGCAAGTTTCTAAAATGGACAATACATGAATCCAAGACCATTAGCTATAGAGGATTGCTCATGATCACCATTTTGAAGACTTTTGGTCTTCCCAGCACAGTATATTCCCTTTAAAGATTGTCCGTCCCTCTTGCAAGCTTAAAATTTGAAATCGTCTATCATGATCGTAAATTGAAGAAAGTGTGATTCAAGACCATTTCTAAGAATATAGCATGTTGAAGCGTTCTGTATATTTAAAAATTTCAGCCGTTAAATTTCAAACCGACTTTTTTCGTACTACGAAAAAAAGTATTAGTCTGTGTTACAGTCTCTATGTGGTTATTATGCATTTGTGAAATCCTAATTTTATTAGTAATTACCAAACTTTGGAGATGATTCCTCCTATAGAACATTTTTTTTCATGATACGTTTTATAATTGAATAAACAGATTAATCAATAAAGCAGATATTTCAACACAAACTGCTAAGAGTTTGAGGTAAAGACTATTAATCAGACGTTGTTTACGTGCATTATTTGAATTTTACACTACGTATCAGTTTCTAATTATGATTATACAGCTTTCTAACTCTTCTAAATATGTTTTGCCAATGTTTCGATGGTTTTGTGGTGATCTGAAAAAGGGACGGGCTGTCTTTAAGGAGGGGTAAGGAAGGGGAAGGATCGGGGAAGCACTACTACAAGGCCAGAGCAGGCATGCTTTCAAAGCCCTCATCAGGCTAAGCGGTGTGTTTGCACATAAGACTCTCGTACTTTCTCTCAAGATGGCTGAGGTACGGACGTGCAGACGGGCCTGGCTCATCATCTTCAAGACATGGGGAAGATTGTAAGGGTTCTCATTCAAGAAACCTTCATCCTCTTCAAATCACTGCCAAACACTTCAGTGGTGGGCCCACGTCAATATTTTCTCCCAACTTCATAATATTTATCATTCAACGGTTAAAGGGATAGCTCACCCTGAAATCAAGTTGGTTTCAATAAAAGGAGAAACATGAAAGAAACATATTAGTGAAGGTTTGACGAAAATCCATCAAGGGATAAGAAAGTTTCTATTTTGTGATGGCACGTGCGAGGTGTTCTCCATATGTTGTGCAGTATGATTCCATAAGTTGCTCTCTTTATGTTTTTGACAACGGAATGATTTTTGTTCATACAGGTATGTGTGTAAAAACATATATTTCTAATGATGTACCAAATGCACAGGTAAAAGGATGCATTTTGTTTTTCAAAAAAAAATGTACACACCATATGGTAGAGCGCCTCACACATGACGTCACAAAATAAAAACTTTAAAAGGTCATAACTCTCTTATCCAGGAATACATCCCAACCCACAACCTTTGCTCTAATAACCAGAGCCTTCTCCAGATATTTAGGGCCATCACTAACTTCTATGGGGAACATGCCTGTGGCACTACAGCTGCAAGACTATGGAACTCTATCCCCTAAACATACGCAATGCCCCAACTATCGACAGCTTCAAACGCGCTCTCAAAACATTCATGCTCTCTCCTTAAGTACTCAATATGGTTTCATGAAGTCTTTTGTTGAATTGCATACTTGTGTAGTTAAATGCTGATTATTATTATATGAAATTAAATTACATACATCACCACAGAAATCCCTATGCAATGAGCAATAAGAAAGTGACTAGAAGGACATAAAAATGACAATACCCCCCCCCCCCCCACCCTATCTAACACTACCCCGCCCCACCCCTGCCAAACAAAATACAACAACAAGGGATTAATAGCGCAAGCCTTCATACGGAACTGTTAGTAAATACTACAAGATAATAGGTCAGGATGGGGGGAATATATTGACGTATCGACGTATCAATCCTGATGTAAGCAGGGTCCCCGAAATGATAAGGTTACACCGAATTAGCCCTCTGCACTTTCTCCCTTTCTACTGCTATTGATTTTCCATGAGGAATAGATGGGTGTGCGAAAATCCTGCGATTAATTTCTCTACCCCGTGTCATTTGAAAGAGTTGAAAGGATTCTGCCATGTAAGAGTTTGTGAGGGCGGGGAGACAGAGCGAAAAGGGGGTGGTGTGGGGCGACTCTATGTAGTCTTACGATTCAGACATCGCTTGTGACGCTCCGGTTCTTTCAACCAAAAGCAGGGCTGGCAGAAACAGGACTACCATATCAACCTGCCATTCATCGCCACAGTAATTGCTCTGAAATTACAACATATTCTACAGAGAATATAACAGAATCTTCAGAACTGTGAATTCACTCGCAACTTCCATTACAATCCGTTAATAATTCATGACGCTTCAGGCAGAACAGACCTTGTGGATTGAAATGTGTGATGCCTAATGGCATTGTGTTCTGAATTGATCACCTGATCCACACATATTTTTAAAGTCCGAAGTTCTCCAAAAGTGAAAATCTCATTAAATTTTCCAAGGATTATTACAAGAAGGAAAACTAATACACTGCCACAAAGCCTGCTTCTTCCAACTTTGACATCCTTTGACATTATTATGTAAATTTCAGCTTGATTGGAGTTGGAACTTATTTTTAATCATTTTTCAAAAGCTTAACAAGTTTTTGAACACATTTTTGCAGAAATGTGACATCAAAGCAAATATTGATGTTGATGAAGAGGGTTTTAGGTGGAAGGGGTTTGAAGCCCAAAACTATGTGGTGTGGGAATGATTCCTCCTCCCAAGCTTCTTAGGCAGCTCTTATTGATTCCTAGGCTGTCCTGCAGCTCTTAAAGTAAACGAACAACTAATAGGAATCAGACGAGCTATGCTTCTTCTGAAAGGCTGTTCCTTTCATCGCGGGACTATTCACAGGCGCTTCCCATTCAAAGGGGAGATGTTTCAGTAACTAGACTGAAAATGGGAAGGAGGCGTGCGACGGGGGATGAAACAGGGGTGCGGGAGGGGTATGGGAGGGGTGCGGGAGGGATGGAGTAGCATTAAGGTGGGGAGAGGGAGGGGAATGTGATAGGGGAAGGGATGTAGATAAAGCAAAGGATATCAGTAGGGGAAAGGAGCATACCTTAGTCTGAAAATGGGTAGGAGTGTATGTGTGACAGGGGTGCAGGAGGGGTGCAAGAGGGGTATGGGAGGGGTGCAACAGGGGTGAGGGAGGGGTACAGGAGGGGTGCTGCATGATTTCTTTAATTGCTCTTTTATGTTTTTGATGAAGTAACATTTGTTTTTCATAGCGGTATAAACCTGTTTCTTATACACAATTAAAATCAATTTTGAGAAAAAAAATGAACATTTGAGAAAATGGATATTTCCAAAAAAACTTGGGCGAGCACCATGTATGTGACGTCTCAAAATCAACACTTAAGATCACAACTTTCTTATCCTTTGACGGATTTTTTGTCATCTCTCTATTACTCTTCAAATCAGTATGACTATCGCTCTGATTAGAATGATTTTGATGTTTTTTTTATTCATAATGGAAAAACATTTTTTTCCATTTTCTTATAAAAATATCATTTAAACAAATATAGTGTTGCCAATTTAAGAGCCAAATAGTGATCAATTTTGCTCTAAAAAGGCCTTCATCCTGAATGAGTTAAGAAAATGACCAACAGCCTGAAATGCAGGTTAAAGCAAAAGCCCAAAATGAAGAACAGAAGCCAAATAAGAGGGAAAATAGGACATAAAAATGCAGCTACTTTGTGGATAGGACTGAATGGCTATATCACAGATGTCTTCAAGACATTGTAAGCACTTGGGGGAGATAGAGAGAGAACCATAAGACGTGCTCATCCTTTGCTACAAGACATGTATTTCTACTCATCAGAGGAATGCGGCGATTATCCAAGTCTTTTGAGCTGCACACAAAACAACAAAGGGAGGACTGGATTAACACTTGACAGCTCTTGGGGGCCCAGAGAGTTTCCGATATTGACAGAAACCTTGCAATTCCTCCCCCACTCCAGGATCTGAAGGACGATGGAGTGAGCGAGCGGAAGGGAATGGAGGATAACAGAACGGAGGTGCTTGAAAACTGCACTAGGGTTAGCTGAGGGGCTATACATGCCTCTTATTGAAAGGGGCCTAGAGACAGTAACTTGAATTAAGATCAATTAAAGGATGTGTTTAAAGGGATAGTTCACCCAGAAGATAAGTTGGTTTCAATAAAAGCAGAAACATGTAAGAAGAATATTAGTAAAGTTTTGATGAAAATCCTTCAGAGGATAAGTTTTGAAATGTCAATTTTGTGACATCGCATGCTAGGTGCAGCTCTGCACTATAATTATATAAATTACTTTTTTTTCATACAGGTATGTGTGTAAAAATGTATTTCTAATAATGTATCAAATGCACAGGTAAAAATGTGCAAATTTTTTTGACAAAATGCAAAGTTTCAACAACAAAAAATGTACACAACATACAGGAAACCACCTTGCACATGACGTCACAAATTCATATGTTGTGTACAAAATAAGTCGATAAATTGTTTTTTTTCTGCTTTTGACAACGGAATGATTTTTTTTCATACAGGTATGTGTGTAAAAACGTATTTCTAATAGTGTACCAAATGCACAAGTATACGGATGCATATCTTTCTGAGAAAATGCACATTTTCGAAAAAAAATTGTACACAACATATGGGAGAGCACCTCGCATGTGACGTCACAAAATCAAAACTTTAAAATCAAATAACTTTCTTTTCCTTTGACCGATTTTCGTCAAACCTTCACTCATATGTTTTTTTCATTTGTCTATTTCTATTGAAGCCAAAATAATTTCAGGGTGAACTTACCCTTTAAGGCCCTGTTGCATATGTGCTAATCTTCCTTTAATCCTCTCAGTTACGTAAGTGCATGATCTGCGAAGTAAGACAACATGCTTTTCCTTCCATGGTAATGTGAAAGGGTCACAATGTGGAAGAGGAAGGAGAGAAATGTGGAAGATGGGGTCGGTAGACCAGCGAAGGACAGATGAAAAGAGAGACAATTGAAGAAGGGAAGAATTTATTGATCCAAGGCGGGGGATCAATCGCCCGGCGGCTTCGACAAAAGGGGGAGAGATGTGCCCCCTCCACCACCCCTCTCCTTAAAGAGCCACCCCTTTCACATCAAAGCTGGTATCACTCTCTGAATTCTCCATACCAAATAAAAGGAAAAGTCATTTCACAAGTTAAAGGTTCATGATTATGGAAAAACACATTAATGCATATGGGTTCATACATTCATAAATCAACAACTGTTTCATGAAAATATGTTTCCTAATTACATTCTTAAATATTAGAAATGCCCCTAAAAATCCTACAGATATTCATGAGTACATAGTGATTTCACATTGTCTGAGAATCAATTTGAAGGTTAATGCCGATGGTCAATAACCACAAGCATGAGAGGTTGGAAAGACAGAAGAAAAGAAGTCTCCTGATGGTGCCTTCCACCCGGGTACATAGGATTTTTTTTAAAGGGGGGTGTTTTTTATTAAAGGGTTACTAAATACACCAGTTCGTAGTTAGCTCTGGAGCAAGTTTGGTCACTATGACCTTTCCCTTTTTCATTAGGATAAGCAGTTGATTAATATATCATTTCAAAAGGAGATGTTACGTAATGTGCTTACCCGACATAGCAATTTGCGATATTCAACCTCTAATAAGGGAACCATCTCAAAACAGGTGACAAGAATAGTAGGCTACGGTCTGTGAACAATTGGGAAAGCTTCTATTACATTGTTTATTGTAAACTAATTGTTGTCGTTTGGCCTGTTGTCAAATACCCCATGATTGAACACCGTGGTGTTCTTTTATAAATTGGATAACAAGCATATTCTAAAATAACTTATTAATGATGATGCTTATCTCAGTGATTTAAAAACCAACAAGCTGGTTTGGTCACTATGACCTTCATCTGCTCATGCGCAAATTGTAATTACGAACTGGCTTATTAGAAAAGTAAAGTCCACTAATCTGTGTAAAATTATCCACTGAAAACAAATTTCACATTCGTCATAATTCGCCATAATAATGTCTCATTTTGATGAAAATTTGAAAAAATGCACGCCTCCAGTGACGTCAGAGAAGTCAAAATGCCATAGATTGTACGGAAGTCATCAATAGACCATATTCGTAATGTATTCACAACTTTCCCCCTAACTGCATAGTAACGCGTTATTGCATTCACCTGTATTTGTCATTTAGATTCAATGGGTGGAATGCACCTTGAATCTATTAGTTGTTGCTACTCAGACAAACCTCGGACGAGCTTTGGGGTTTCAATTGGTAACGTATTGTTTGAACGGCGTAAATAAAATATTTTATTCACGCCGGTGGCATTTATGACGTTTTGACTTCTCTGACACGACTGGAGGCGTGCGTTTTTTCCAATTTTCGTCAAAATGAGACTTTATTGCGGCAAACGAATGTGAAATTCGTTTTTAGTGGATAATTTTACATAGATTAGTGGGAACTTATTTTTCTAATTTAGTAACCCTTTAAATGTGCTCAAAGAAAACATCAGAAGCGCAAAAGTTCATTATGATTGGGGCAATGTACTGAGAATATGGGGTCGACCTCTAATATCTTTGTGGTCAGTTAGTGGTCAGTGGTCAGTTAAGTTTGTATAGATACCTTTAAACTATCCATGACAGGCTGAAATTTCATATTCTGTTTAACACCCAAAACCAAGGGGGGTATGAAACACCCAATAGACCCCCCTGTGTATGCCCCTGGCACCTTCATTGGAAAGAATGAAGTGTAGAATGTAGAGAAAGAGGGATAGTGAGAGACGGGGGATGGATGAAAGAATTTCCTGATGACACCTTCATTGGAAAGAAAAAAATGTTGAATGTAGGGAAAGAGAGAGATAGAGAGATAGAGGGGAGAATGACTGAGGGGGGGGGGGGAGATAAAAGATAAACAAAAAGAGTTGCAAGAAATCTGAAAATGGAAAGATGGAATGAGAAATGTAAACATGAGGGTGAAAGATGGAAGAAAGAGAGAAGGAAAGAGAAAGGAGGAGAAGGAGGAGTGTGGGTTAGAGAGGGAGAAGGAGGGAAGCGAGGAGAGATGGAGTGGAGGTGAGGGAGAAAAAGGGATGAAGAAGAGATGGTTAGAGAGAGTGTATGGGGAGGAGAGAGAGGCAAAGCAAGAGGAGGGAGGGAGGGAGAAAGAGAGAGAGAGACAGACAGACAATAGGGAGTTAAAGACAGCCAGTACCTTTTTCAGATCACAACAAAACCATCGAAACATTGGCAAAACATATAGAGAAGTGTTAGCAAGCTCTATATTCACAATTTGAAACTGATACGTAGTGTAAAATTCAAATAATGCACGTAAACAACGTCTGATTAATAGTCTTTACCTCAGGCTCTTAGCAGTCTGTGTTGAAATATCTGTTTTATTGATTAATCTGTTTATTAAATAATAAAACACATTATGAAAAAAAATTGTTCTATGGAAGGAATCATCTCCAAAGTTCGGTAGTTACTCATAAAATTAGGATTTTCACACACGCATAATAACCACATAGATACTGTAACAAAGACTAATACTTTTTTCGTAGTACGAAAAAAGTCGGTTTGAAATTTAACGGCTGAATTTTTTACATGTACAGAAAGCTCCAACATGCTATATTCTTAGAAATGGTCTTGAATCACACTTTCTTTAATTTACGATCGTGATAGACGATTTCAAATTTCAAAGGGACGGACAATCTTTAAAGATTTCTATGTCGACCTAGTGAACAGCCGGCATTGACGTTTCTTGCCAGTACTGCGCATGTGTTGACATCAACCCTACGTCCACCTCAAGATTTTTGAACGAGTTCACCCCCTAATTCACTGTTGACCCAAATTCAGGTCGACGTGTTCACCAAGCTTGTTTGAGCATAAAATAGAATGCTATGGAGTTGGTATGAACAAGAAAATAGGGGGGGGGGGGGGGAACTGGATAGAAACAGCTGGTCAATTGGTCAATAATCAATACTGACCAATGAATGCATCTTTAGCAGGAAAAACATCCCAGCTCAGCATCATTTGAATTGGGCATCCAATTCAAGAGAGACCATGAGGTAGGAGTGAAAAAAAACAGGGGGGGGGGGGGGGGGCTGGCGGGGGGTCATGCGAGATTCATATCCTGGAAAGGGGAAAGGGAGAGGGTAAAATGGTCAGAAGGAGGGGGGGGGGGTCTTATTACTGTGGACAACACGCTTAGGGTGAGAGAAGTATCATTTCAAATCAAGGAAAGATAATACACTAGAGAAAACTTCCCATGAAATCTTGGGCTAGATGGCCAAATAGCGAGCTAGTTCGTTGAGCATCTTTATTAGCCTGAAACTCTCAATCCCAGCATGCATCAGTGTGCACTGAGGCATTGTTTATGTTAGATTTTAATATGTGTGTGAATGTGAGCTCACAACCAAAGCCATGCAGTCATGGCCTATATCCGTCACACACTGCGCATGTGCAAACACCGGGATAATTCATGCATCCCAAGTAATGAAGACGCAATTGCAACTTCAGGCTAGTTCCCTGCATCAGCAAACAAGCTCGCTATTTTGTCTCATCGGGCTAATACAGACGCACCTAACGGAACTTTCAGTTAAAACAGGAAACTATTAACCTGTCAATATGTTGTGTTTCCTGCTCCGAGCTAATCACGATTGTATTTTTTTTTTTTACATAAGCATGCGTTAAAGATTGTCCGTCCCTTTTGCAAGCTTAAAATTTGAAATCGTCTATCACGATCGTAAATTGAAGAAAGTGTGATTCAAGACCATTTCTAAGAATATAGCATGTTGAAGCTTTTTGTATATGTAAAAATCTCAGCCGTTAAATTTCAAACCGACTTTTTTCGTACTACGAAAAAAGTATTAGCCTTTGTTACAGTATCTATGTGGTTATTATGCATGTGTGAAATCCTAATTTTATGAGTAATTACCAAACTTTGGAGATGATTCCTTCCATAGAACAATTTTTTTTTCATAATGCGTTTTATAATTTAATAAACAGATTAATCAATAAAGCAGATATTTCAACACAAACTGCTAAGAGCCTGAGGTAAAGACTATTAATCAGACGTTGTTTACGTGCAGTTTCAAATTGTGAATATAGAGCTTGCTAACACTTCTCTATATGTTTTGCCAATGTTTCAATGGTTTTGTGGTGATCTGAAAAAGGGACTGGCTGTCTTTAAGATAGTTGTCAATATATAGTTGATAAGATCTTTTGATTTATATTTAGAAGATATAATTTATTGTATGCTTGCATGTTTCCATGTATATATCATCATCATTAGAAGTCTATAATATGGTAATTTAAGCAGTCATATACCAAAAAAATTAAGGAATAAGGCTCGGCTAGCACTTTTATTCACTTCTGATTCCTGTTGACAACTTTACTATTAAACTTCACTTCTTTTTATAAGATTGTTCAAACTGTTACATCTTTTGTTGCATGTTTTATTTCATCCATTTGTTAGTGTAAAATATGTTTTCTCTCTTTCTTTGTTAATTCAGTCATATAAATCCAAGGTTTCACATTGCTTTTGTTGTTGTTGTTCATCAAATTCAAATATTCAAAAGCTTTGTAAACAAGTATCTGACAATTTTTCATGTGAACAGCAACACTTCATGATTTTGATTTTGACTTTTGACCTCTCTGACTCCATGCATGCAGTTGGTTAACCTGTCATATATTATAATTGTATCAAGTTTGGTGGAATATTTGAAGAAAACAAATGTTATTTATACCCCACAGACTGAAAAGAGTGACAGAAAGCTAAATTAAGTCTGTTATGTCCAAGGAGAAAAACACTAAAAGATGGCTATTGAGTGAAAAGAGCCAAGACTTGGTTATAGAACTGGCCATCTTATGGGCCTTTGCCAACTTATGGGCCTTTGCCAACTTATGGGCATATGTGAACCACTGCTTTTGTCTTTTCCAAAGCCACCAAGTAGTAGGTGTTACCCTGTGAATTATATACCCCAACAAAAATAGGTTTGCTTACACTTATGGTTACTAATACTTGAATCAACTGGCCATTGTCTAGAATTTGCTTTAACCCTGAGATTTCTCGGAACTATATGACTATGTCAGTAGAAAGGGCTATATTAAAAACATGTTTTGATGTAAGTATATCAATAGTTGACATACATTTGATTGAACATTAATAGAAACAAGCATTAATGCAGCACATTTAGAGCTGATGAATATTCATGTATCTGCAGCGTAGCAAGCTTTATTTATATAGCCTACATTCCAGCATACATGATGTGTTTTTCTCTTTTCTGCACCCACAACGTCTGCATGACTTGCATGGACAAACTAAAATGTGACATGGTCTTAATTTCTGTAACGTCTGTAAGATTTTTTTTTCCATTGGATGTTAAGCACTAAGAGAAACTTCTTGTTTTATAAAGCACTGTATACACATGGAGTTATCATTATCATGATCAGACTTAATAGAATTATGTCCAGAAAAAACCCATTTGGCAGCCTATGATAAAGGCTAAAGTTGAATGGTCTGGGGAATCCCAGCTGATAACTGTACAGGGAAACCCCGTTATAACGAGGGGGATGGGACCCACACTTTTTCTCGCTATAGCCGATTGCTCACTATACCAGTACATGATCAAAACATACATACGTTACATGAAAACAGAATACACGGGGGTCTATGGAAGGAAAATCGGGACCCAAGAAATGTCCTCGTTATAACGGGGTTTCCCTGTATCTAAGGTGGCAGTCATGATGGTTCAATAAATATCGCATTGTAGCCTGCGTTTCAAGCTACAGAATTATTTTGTCTACACTCAAGGGATGGTTCACGCTGAAATCATTTTAGTTTGAATAAAAGGAGACACATCAAAGAAATGTCAGTCAAAGAAAAAGAAATTTATTTGATTTTAAAGTTTTGATTTTGTGGCACCAGTGCCTGGTGCTCTCCAATATCTTGTGTACAATTTTTTTGGAAAATGTCATTTTTTTTCAAAAGGATATTTCCCATTTTACCTGTGCGTTTGATGTATTATAAGGCACATCTTTTTAGACACATATTGCTATGAAAAGAGCGTATTCCTTCATCATAGTACAGAAAAAAAGCACTTTATGGAAAAAGTACATGAAGTGGGTACACAACATATGGGTGACCAACTCGCATGTGACGTCACAAAAATTACGTACATTAAAACAATCATAACTTTCTTATCTTTTGACCAATTTTCATCAAACCTTCACTTATATGTTTCTTTCATGTTTCTGCTTTCATTTGAAACAATTTATCTTCAGGGTAAACTAACCCTTTAATTCTCTGGAGGCATAGGCTAAACATTCAGACTCTTTCTGTGATGAAAGGGGGAGGGGGAGGGAGAGAGAGAGGGAGAGAGAGAGAGAGAGGGAGGGAGAAACAGAAACAGAGAGGGGCTGGCGAGGGAGGGGGAAAGAGAGAGAGAGGGGGGGTGGAGAGAGAGAGAGAGAGAGAGAGAGAGTGAGAGAAAGAGAGTGTGAGAGAGAGAGAAAGAGAGAGAAAGAGAGAGAGAGAGAGAGAAAGAGAGAGAGAGAGAGAGAAAGAGAGAGAGAGAGAGAGAGAGAGAGAGAGAGAGAGTGTGAGAGAGAAGGGAGATGGAGAGAGTAAGAAAGAGGGAGGAAGTAAAAAGGGGATCGAAAAGTGGCTGGAGAGACTAAGACCCCGGTTACACCGAAAGTCAAAAGTGTTCTGAGAACGGTCTCAGAACGGTTCACCTTCGGTGTAACCACAACAGCCGACCCAAAAGTGGTCCAAAAGCGTTCCGAAAGCGTTTTTGTCGGACCACCTCCAGAGGTAGTCTGAGACCGTTCTGAGACCGTTTCGAACGCGGTGTAACCACACAAGCGTTCCGAAACTGGTCCACCACAGGAAGTGACGCACATGAGTAAACATGCAAACTGCGTAAATGCCCCGCCGTGGAGAGCGCGCGTGCGGGAAATACGATTTGACCTTTGACCACAGACCGGGCGTGGCTAATCGTTGCTCATGGATACCGGTGCTCTCCAGATCATGATTCGGCTCGCGTGCACTGCGGTGTAACCACTCCAGTGAAGATTCCGTAACCGTTCTGAGACCGTTCTGAGACCGTTCTCAGAACGGTTATCGCGGTGTAACCGGGGTCTAAGAGATAGAGAGAGAAAAAATATGGGGGAGAGAGAGGCAGGGAAAGATAGAAGGAGGAGGGAGGGATGGAATAGGAAAGGAAAGCATGGGTGGCAATGGGATTGACCGGAATGAAAACATAGTGAATGGAAAGGAAAAGAAGAGAAGAAACCATATTGTATAGCCCCAATGTAGAAATTGGCACAAAGAAAACATAAAACGTCAACGCAAACTTAAATTTGGCTCCTTCTCCCCACATAAAAACATAGATTCCAAGCACACAATACACATCTTATATTTCTCTCTCCTTTCTCATTTTGTGGCGTTTATTACGCTTGGTTAACATGGCACAATTTTCGCAGGAAGTTGTTAGTCGTCCCTGCCCTACTCTCTTCACTGCTGCATAGCTCATTATTCAAAACGTCACCAGCTGGCTTAGCTGCGCTGAACGGACAGGAAGAATAGACGACAGAGAAACGGGACAAAAATGTGAAGAGGAAAAGAAAACGAACTGCTATGTGGCACGCGAGATTTTCGTGCTTGGCTGCCTCTATTCAGTTTTGGATAAAAGGTGTCATTTCCATCTTGGGGACAAAGAAATATGTACATGTGTGCATGATCGCTACCTTCAAGATATACTTGTGTTTAAAGGGACATGCTGGAGATGTTTAAAGGGATAGTTCACCCTGAAAAAAATTTGGAGTCAATACAATAAGACACATGAAAGAAACGTATTAGTGAAGGTCTAATGAAACTCCATCAAAGGATAAGAAAGTTATGATCATTTCAAGTTTTAGTTTTGTGACATCACGTGTGAGGTGTTCTTCCATACTCCAGCTCAAAGGAATTGGCAAAAGGTAATGGAAAGGGAAGGAAGGGAAGGAGCTGCAGTTTTAAACAGGGGTATATTTTGTCCAATTCACCATGAAACATGATGCATTTTATGCTAAAGCATTGTGTTTCATGCTGAACTGGACAAAATATACCCGGTTTAAAAATGCAGCTCCTTCCCTTTCTTCCCTTTCCCTTTCCCTTTGCCAATTCCTTTGAGCTGTAGTGTATGTGGCGCACGATTTTTTTTAAAATGTGCATTTTCTCAAAGAGATATACGTCCTTTTACCTATGCATTTGAAACATCATTAGAAATAAGTTTTTACACACATACCCATATGATAAAAAAAAAAACATTCCATTATCAAAAACAGAAAAAGAGCAATTGATGGAATTATGCTGAACACAACACATGAGAGAGCACCTCGCACATACGTCACAAAATTGACATTTCAAAAGATCATAATTTTCTTATCCTTTAACAGATTTTCATCAAACCCTCACTGAAACCAACTTAACTTCAGGGTGCTAAGGTCCCCCCTTAGCCCCACCTATAGTTCAGTGCTAAGGAAATGTTTGCCAGTGTAAAAAGCATATAGGGGTGTAGTAAGGGTGTAGGAGGGGTGTAGGAGGGGTGTAGGAGGGGTGTAGGAGGGTTGTAGGAGGGGTGTAGGAGGGGTGTAGGAGGGGTATAGAAGGGTGTACAAGGGGTATAGGAAATGGGTAGGAGGGGGGTAGGAGGTGGGGGTAGGAGGGGTGTTGGAGGGGTGTTGGAGGGGTATAGGAGGGGTATAGGAGGGGTGTAGGAGGGGTATAGGAGAGGGGTAGGAGAGGGGTAGGAGGGGGGTAGGAGGGGACAAACAGCGCCAAGGATGCGGCAGGAGTCAAAGAAAGAGGCGCACACGAGGGTTCAATCGCCCAGAAACATTAACACCCACTTAGAAACCAATGAACCGTGAGATTCATGTAGACAAATTAGTAATATGCCATCACACATGTACATGTACAAGTCATCCACCTGCTCCTTCCCGTTTTGTCTTGGGCTACCACGCTCGCTCGATCAAAGCGCTGAGTTTCACGATAACGCTCTTGCCATCGTTGTGAGGGGCTTTCGTTCAGCACCTGTTGCGTTCTTACAGAGAGATCATTAATATCTCATTAAACTGGAAATGTTTACTTTTGTTTAAAGATGTAAAACCTCACTAACAGCCTTTCCATGAATATTTAATATTCACAGGCTGGTGAAAGTGTTTAAAGGGAAAGTCTACCCTGAAGTTCAGTCGGTTTTGATAAAAGCAAAGACACGATTGAAAGAAACGAGTAGTGAAGGTTTGACAAAAACTTGTCAAAGGATATACGAAAGTAATGAATTTTTGCAGTTTCAATTCTGTCACGCCACCTGCTGGATGCTTTCTCATATATTGTGTACAAATTTTCCCATAAATTCCCCTTTCTCTGGCTTTTGATGAAGGAATAAAATGCTGGACTTGCTTCTTTGGTGTCTGATGCCCCTTTTATAGTGCGCTCAGACTTACCCCGCTTCAGAAGCGGGGTAACTTTATCTCGGGGTAAGTCCTTTTATATACACGACAGCTGGGTGCCTGCAGCGAAGATGTCCGGCAACTCGCGACAAGATGTCGTGCGTAGTAAGCCCGTCGACAGTGTACGCAGCCACACTTGAGCCCATGTCCGAATTCTGCTTGTATGTAACCACACTGATCCGATGATGCACTTGAGGATCACAAAATCTGTTACTGTATGTGTACAAGATGTCTATGTTCTTCCGTGAAGGCTTGTTTCAATTTCAATGTTAAGTATATTTTCATCATATCAAGGAACAATCCAAGGTTAGTTTGAATTGTTATATGTTCAAGTCAGATATGTTTCAATATGTTAAACTATATTTTCAAAACTATCGTACTGATCAATTGAGGCACTTTCAGGATACTCAGCGTCAATCATGTCAACAAGCTGCTATAGAGGAAAGGACTTTACTTTCTTAAAATATTTTTGGTCAGTATACACTTGCTTGTCATGTACAGAGAGAGTAACTTGGAATTTAATCAGAACGACCAATCAATATGTGCCCTGTACAGTCTAATACTTTGACGCTAGTTCAAGTGGATAACTCAAGTTATTTGTTAGTTTAATCTATCAATATTTTCTTTTTAAAAGAAGGGGAGGGATATTATGTTTGTAAAACACCACTGTTATGATTCAGATGTTCCCAGCTGTATCCATGTTCTCTCATTCCCATGGCCAAGAATTATCCACTACTTCCCCCCATCTGATATGTTTGTTTACTTTACCGCTGCACCTTCTCTCTCAGGGCGTGTTTATCAACTCTTTCTTTGGTAGAATCAAGGTTTCCAAATGCGTTTAAAAAATTTTAAACGCATTTCAGGGAGTTGATAAACGCAAAGTTGTTTTGATTATGGGGTTCGGAAAGCTGTTTTGAAACACGCAAATTTGTGCGATCCTAAACGCGTTTGAGCCAGAAACGCATTTAGAGAAGCGAGATAAACGCAAAGCTGTTTTGAAACGACTTTAAACCATGTGTTTCCATAAACACATCGATCGCACACTATTGTACTACAGTGCACGTATAACGGCACAGTAGAACTGCGCAGTGACAAGGCCGGCTTTCGACTTGGGCGATTGAGTTGATAAACGCACCGTTTTTTTAAATGCGTTCGCAAAGGCCTTTGGAAACGCTTTCGTAAAGGCCCTTGGAAACGCGTTTCAAATTCTGAAAAGATGATAAACACGCCCTCAGTCTCTCCTAGCTCTCTCACCTCAGACATGTTATGTAAAACCACCATCGATACTGTGTATATATGTGTGTGATATACATGAATAAAGGCAGTTGCCACTCATGCCCTTTTTATCGTAAGAGTTACCCTGGATCAGGTCCGGAACTGATCCGGGGTAACTCTCACTATAAAAAGTCGTAAAATATAGCCCGAGCTAAAGTTAGTCCTAGCTGAGAGGAGGGTCAGGTCCGCATCAGGTCCGGGTCTGACCCGCGCTAACGTCACTATAAAAGGTCTCTCAATTTAGCGCGGACTAAAATCAGTGACCCATGAACCGAAAATGCGGTATATGTATGCCGCTTTCAAAAGTGAAACACGAGGAGATCTATCGGTGCATGATGAACTTCACACGAAATCACATGGAGCTATATGCTAGCATGTGCGCATGCGAGTGCACGTATACAATTTTCGCGCTCGCAGGAAGCACAGTTGAGATAGGGCTAGCTCGCGGGAAGCACAGAGCTTATGGGGGAGTACGTTACCACTGCAACTAGTGCGGTCTTGCTCCCCGTCATGGGTGGTCGAAAAAAGCAGTATAAAAGGACTTACCCCGTGGGAATGAGAGAGGATGGATACAGCTAGGAACATCTGAATCTTAACAGTCGTGTTTTACAAACACAACAGTGTGATGTCAAAAATCTGACAGTTACATTGCGCCGTATTGCACTTATATGCAAAAAGTTGACTGCGCAAATTACTTTTGCTTGTGAAAAACTATGGGTCAAGGCACATGCATCTGGAGAAGCAGGAAGAAGTTTTTTCTTTTGTCCTACACTCTTTTTCCTCAGTGCATTTCAGAATACAGATTTAGCTCATTTGTATAAACAATTTATATCTGAGGCTCAATTCCATACAAATCTTATCTCTTGCTCATTTAAATAATTTCTTTTTCTTACGAAAAGATACAGATTTTTCCTAACTCCCTGAGATGAAGTAAAATTTATCCCCTAAATAATGTAGTTTATATCTTTTGTGAAAATAAACATTAAACAAAGAATAGTACACAACATATGGGAGAGCATCTCGCACCTGACGTTACAAAATCAAAACTTAAAATAATCATAACTTCATTATCCTTTAATGAATTTTCGTCAAACTTTCGCTCCCATCCCTTCCCTTTGCCTAGCCCACCCCTTCTCCAGCACTTCCCCATTCGTCCCCTCCCCTTACCCCATGATCCACCACCCCTACCCCTCCTCTTCTTCCACCAGTCCCTTCCCCATTCCTTCCCATCAGTTCCCCAGCCCCGACTCTTCCCCAGCCCCATCCCTGCCCCTCTTCTACCCCTTCCCCTCCCCTTCCTCTACCCCTCCCCTACCCCTGCCCATCCCCCACCTCTACCCCACCCCTTCCCCAGCCCCTCTCACACCCCACCCCTTTCCCATCCTCTCCCCATCACTCCCCTTCCCCTCCCCATCCCTGCCCCTCTCCTAACCCTTCCCCTCCCCTTTCTCTGCCCCTCCCCTACCTCTGCCCATCCCCACCTCTACCACACCCCTTCCCAGCCCCTCTCACACCCCACCCCTTTCCTATCCTCTCCCCATCATTCCCCTTCCCCTCCCTTGCCCCTCCCCATCCCTCCCCTGCCCCTCACCCATTCCTTCCTACACAATCCCATCCTATCCACTTCCCCTTCCCCTTCCCCTCCCCTTCCCGTTCTTCTCCCCTTCCCCTCCCCTTCTCATCCCCATCCCATCCCGACCCTCATCTTTCCCCTCCCCTTCCGACCACCACCCCTCCCCATCCCCTCCCGTCCCCATCCCCTCCCGTCCCCATCCCCTCCCATCCCCTCTCCATCCCCATCCCTTCCCCCAACCCTTCCCCTTCCCCCCATACCTTTCCCACCCCATCCCACCCCTTCCCACCTTCACCCCTCCCCATCCCCTCTCCATCCCCATCCCTTCCCCCACCCCTCCCCTTCCCCCGCCCCATACCTTCCCCACCCCTCCCCCATCCCACCCCTTCCCTATCACTACCCCATCCCACCCCTTCCCTATCACTTCCCCATCCCACCCCTCCCCATCCCCTCCCCTCCCCCCATTCCTTCCCCACCCCTTCCCTCCCCCCATACCTTTCCCACCCCTCCCCCATCCCACCCCTTCCCTATCACTTCCCCACCCCATGCCTATCCCTACCCCATCCTAGCTCTCTCAGGCCCAACTGTGAGAGAATGCTGAGAATTGGACAAAGTAAAATTCGGAAGACCCTAAGAATGCTGGCCGTCTCCACCGAGGTAACTGTACCTGCATTCCTGAGATCCAAAAGGTAATAGAAGTCCACCCCAAAGCTAAACTCTCGGTCCCCCAAACTGCCCGCGGTGACAGAGAGTAGAGGTTGGGATTACAATGGCGCGTTGACACCTGCCCAACTCTCACCGAAGTATAAGCCAGTTTGTAGTTGCAATTTTCACATGAGCAGATAATTACCGGCATGAACAACTTCAGGTCAATGTACCACTTACAGAGTGAACCGGAAATTTGTTAGATGGTTGACCACGTTAATATTCATTATCATGCAGATATGACATTTATTCAGCTCTGAAAAAAGTAGTGAAAGAACATTGCAGCATGTGCACCTGCTCCTATTTTTGATCTAGGCAAGCTGTAAAATGTATTTACATCCATCATCCACCATACCGCGAAGCTTCATTATCAAATTCTAGTCTGCAGTCTAGAAGTATTTGATTCAGTGGATTTAACTGTACATTTGATGTCATTAGACACATGTTTTTTACAATCATATATTTCTTTAGAAAAGAATTGATTTGTCATAAAAAAAAACAGCAAAAATGGGAATTTAATGGAATTATAGAGCACATGATATATAGGAGAGCATCTTGCATGTGATGTCACAAAAAAAAGATTGGAATAAATCATAACTTTCTTATCCTTTGACATATTTTTGTAAACCTTCACTTACATGTTGCCATAATTTTTCTGCTTGAATTAAAACCAACTTAACATCGGGGTGGACCATACCTTTAAGATGCGGAGAAATTATGTTCAGGACATACTCAGGAAGCTCAGGATACTAGTTACATGTATTTCTTTAGAAAATAATTATTCCATCATAAAAAACCCCAGCAACAATTGGAATTTAATGGAATTATACAGCACATGATATATAGGAGAGCATCTTGCATGTGATGTCACAAAAAAAAATGGAATAAATCATAACTTTCTTATCCTTTGACATATTTTTGTAAACCTTCACTTGTATGTTGCCATAATTTTTCTGCTTGAATCAAAACCAACTTAACATCAGGGTGGACCATACCTTTAAGATGCAGAGAAATTATGTTCAGGACATACTCAGGAAGCTAGTTGCTAAGAAAGCATGTAGCTGAATGCACCCAACAACTTGCTTGGGCTCAGTCATGATTTTGTGAAAATGGCCGCTGAAATATAAGTAGCCCATGACTTCCATAAAAAAGGGAAGTTCTGAACTTCTCCCTTTTTCATAGTTTTCACAAATGTTTATTTTTTTACCTGAAAAGGGGACACACTGTCTTTCAAGGGATATTCCACACTATGTTGGTTTCAGTAAAGGCAGAAATATGAAAGAAACATAGCAGTGAAGGTTTGATGAAAATCCATCAAAAGATAAGAAAGTTATGATCTTTTGAAATTTCAATTATGTGACGTCACGTGCGAGGTGCTCTCCAATATGTTATATGATTCTGTTTCTCTTTTTTTTTTCTATTTTTGACAATGGAATAAATTTTATTTAAACTTTAAATTTTCTTAGAGGTTTGTGTGTGAAAACATGTTTCTAATGATGTAAAAAATGCACAGATAAAATGATGCATATCTGTTTTGGAGAAAATGGACATTTTCAGAAAGAAATCATACACAAAATATGGAAGAGCACCTCACACATGACATAAAAAAACCAAAACTTAAAAAAAAATCACAACTTTCTTATCCTTTGACGGATTTTCATCAAACCTTCACTAATGTTTTTTTCATGTGTCTGCTTTTATTGAAACCAACTTAATTTCAGGGTGAACTATCCCAATCAGGTAATTATGGAGACCACTTTAAATACCTTTAAATACTGATTTATTATGTAAATGACATAAAACAGTATAATCACTATCTATAAGAAGGATTATGGCCCGCAATCACAGAAGTAAAAGCTGTTGATATTTGAAAATCTATCAACAGATGGCAGTAGAAAACAGTGCAGCTCAGAGCAATCTATACACACAGTTTGGCCTACTCTATTTTAAAAGGTAGCAACATGGCAAATATTCTTTCATCTGCTTGCCCAACCATGCAACACACGCCATGATGATACCTATTGAAACTGAGTTGGCCACACTCTGTTTATAAATGGCTCTGGAACAGATATATATGTTTTACTTGGTGCGATATGCAAATATATGAAAATATACCGTACTTGAGTTTTGATTCTCCCTAATCACCGAGGCTCTTTAACATAGCTTTAATATGTCAAAACTTACACTAATAGATCAATTGATGTTGCGTATACATCTCAAAGATACTCTGTGGACACATTTAGGCAGATGTTAGGGAGTCCTTCCCACTATACTAGTTTACTTTCCCTTACTTATTATCATCATTATTATTATTATTTTTGATTTGGTATTTCAACACAATACAACATGCACTCCAGCTCAAAGGAATTGGAATAGGGAAAGGGAAAGGGAAAGGGAAGAAAGGGAAGAAAGAGAAGGACCTGCAGTTTTAAACCGCGGTTTATTTTTGTCCAGTTCAGCATGAAACATGATAATTTTTCGGCTAAAGCATCATGTTTCATGCTGAACTGGACAAAATATACCTTTCCCTATGCCAATTCCTTTGAGCCGTAGTGTATATCAAAAATAAGAAGCAGGATTCATTCAAAAACCCCAGTTATAAACACCACCTATCCGCAAAAAAGGCGCAACATTTGCGGCAATTTTGCTGATGCATTACCGATAGCTGCGTATATGAAAATGAATCGCTCAAATAATGCGGTATTTGCTTCCTCCTTTTTTGCGCATATTTTGCGGCTTTTTCGCGGATCGAGACCTAGTAATAATACCGCAATATTGCGGTAAGCGAATCTTATAAACTGCGTTCGCAAAATAGGCGTAAATGTTGCGCCTTTTGCATCACGCTCTGGCATGTGGGTCGCTTATCCTACCGCTCGTATGGCTGAGCGGAGCATGGCACCATTGGTTTGGAGAGAGTCCAGCTGTCTAAAACACCGCAACATTACAGTTTTTGGGGGTGTATATGAACGGTGCTTTTGCGGCTCGCTGGAAACTTGCTTACCGATGTGCATCGGTAATAATAGCGGTATATGGTATATGAACGGGGCTAAACAGTAGTGATACACATTTGTATCGCTTGGATGCAAGCAAAGGGGCTATAGGGGTAGGAGAGGGGTACCTTCACACCCGTGGTCCACAGACACTTCACCCTGACTTTGTGGAAGAGAAATCTGGTGTAAACACGGCCTTGCAACAGAGGAATCTCTTTTCAAGTTAAAAGTGAGTTAAGAAGGTCATCGTTTCCGAAAATTAACTCTGAACTCCTTCTGACCTGTTCCCGGGCTTTCTTCTCTCACCCTCTCTCTCGCTCCCCCCCCCCCCCCCTCTCTCCCTCGGTTCTCGCTCGCGTTTGTTCGTTCTCTCTTTCTTCTCCTTTTTCCCCCAAAGTGGAGTTGGCTTTCTTCCTCTCTAGAAATCCGTTTGCACTCTTTTTATTCAGCGCCTCTCCATTCTTTGTGCACTATTTGTGTTTGTAATGTCAACATATCCCAAGCTTTTATTGAAAATGGAGATGAATCGATCGAGGGAGGGAAAATGTGAGAGGAAAAGAAAAGGAGACCGGGCTTATCAAAATCGGGGGTTACGTGAATGTCAACTGGTGATTTGGACTTATTTAGGAATTCTAAGCGTTGAATTTATACATTTAAGTATAACAATTACCTATGTTGCCGTCTCACAATGGATATATAGTAGAAAAGGGGGAATGGGAGTCATTGACTTACATATGTGGATAAATTTGTGCTACCAGATAAGTTGGAGTGCTAGGCATTGAATCTGGTTTCCTACAAGGAGGTGTAAATGTGGCCTCAATACATCACTCAATCATTTATTAACACATGAGAGGAAATGTTGCTACAGCCAATGTGTTTGAATACAAAGCAAATGAAGAAAACATGACAGAGACATATCTGTTCAGCTTGACTATGAGTATGGAACCAATTTTTTCTGTAACCAGAATGTCGAAATGCTGATTTCAGGCTCAAACATGGTTCCGTTTATGGGAGTGTTTATATCCAATTTGTTAACAATCAACATTTATTGATTCTAGAATGTGCTGATTTCGTCCAGTGAAAGAATGTTGTAGTATGTCAGCTAATGTATGCAGAAGATCCCTAAAATTCCCTGAGGTGTGCATGAGTGCAGTATTTGTGTAAACTATCTAGCGCTACATTGTGCGCGATACATCTTTGAAGATCCATTACCATAATGTATTCACAACTTCTCCTCCAACTGCATACCATCGCGTTTTTATAATCACCTGTATTTCCTCATTCAGTTTCAATTGACCATTTTTGTTATGTATGCAAATTTTATTCAAATCGTCCAAACAATACATAAGTAATGGTAACCCCAAAGCTTGTCCGAGGTTTGTCGAGTAGCAACAACTAATAGATTCAGAGTGCGTTCCATCTATTCAAACTGAATCACAAAATACAAGTGGATGTAATAACACATCACCAGGATCAAAACCCCTTTTGCAAACAAACTCTTCATATATGAAAGAATAGAAAAAAATGGTAATACGCCATGAATGATGAGAGGTTATAGATGGTCAACCCACCAAGGACCAAGCTATTCTGTGAACACGATGTGTCTATTTGTCATCATCAGTTTTACATGATTTCACTATTTACGTTTACAAAGCAGTTCAAAAGTTTAATTACCTTCCACAAATTTCCCGCCTCACTAGGTAATCTGCTTATGCCAGAATGGAGGAAGTACATACGTAGGTGACTTTTGAGCGAAGAGGGCATTCTGGCACAGGAATGATTACAGTGAGAAACTAGCATATTCTTGTAATTGGAAATATCCGTCCCATGTTAAGGTAAATTAGGTGTAGCATTTCTAATCAAAACTGTGCCACCACAGTACGGACTAATTTTCACTGTCACCATTAATTTGAAATCACTAAAACGTCCTTGCACTGTCTGGGGGAAGAGGAAATGGGAGAGATTTTGATGTGGGGAAGAATCTGGGATAGGAGAGGAGAATGAGAGAAGAAGAAAAGATGGAGAGAAGAAACAGAGGAAGATGGAAATGAGCAAGAGAGAGAGATATTGATGTGGGGAAGAATCTGGGATAGGAGGGAATGAGGGAAGAAGAAAAGATGGAGAGAAGAAGAAAAGATGGAGAGAAGAAACAGAGGAAGATGGAAATTGGAGCAAGAGAGTGATATTGATGTGGGGAAGAATCTGGGATAGGAGAGGAGAATGAAGGAAGAAGAAAAGATGGAGAGAAGAAAGAGAAGAAGATGGAAATGGGAGAAAGAGAGAGATATTGATGTGGGGAAGAATCAAGGAGAGGAGAGGAGCATGAGAGAAGAAGAAAAGAAGGAGAGAAGAAACAGAGGAAGATGGAAATGATAGAGGGAAAAATATAAAGGAGATAGAATGATAGGAGAAAGGGGTGCGAATGAAAGCAGAAAGGATCAAGGGATAAATGACTGAAGAAGAGGAGAGAGGCAGGGAGAGGAGTGAGGGAGAGAAGGAGGAAGGGAGAGGAGGAAGGGAGAGAAGGGAGGGAGAGAAGAAGGAACGGAGAGAAGGAACAGGAGGGAAGGAATGTATCCACCATGCATACATTCATTTGTAATGTTTATTGCTGTGAGAACATGAATACAGTTTTTATTTGAATAAAAATGTCTTTAATATGAAGTTTATAATTTGTCAAATTAAATTAGGATTGGTGGAAATTAACTCCCACTATGTTAAGAAATGAACAAATTGGGGTATCTCATTTAGCACAAGGGTCGCCAATCATGCATAAAGTCGTTTAGCGCTTACGAACAGCATGGTGCCCCCCCCCCCCCTCCACCCACCCACCCACCCTCCACCAGCGATTTATAATAAAGTCAGTCTTGCCTGGATGTGAGGCTAACACCACAAGCCACGGTGCTCTCCAAGCATCACCAAAAGAGTGCCAGATTCCTATTCTTGACCCGCCTGCTCTGTCACAAATTATTATCATAATTCAGAAAATATGCCACCAATACGGGGCCGTGAAAAGAGGGGAAATAAGGGAGTAGGGAGGGAGGGAGGGGAGGGGGGCACAAAAGGGGGGAATTCAATTTGACCAACAAAGGGGTGGGACAAGATTACTGAATGGTCTTTCTGGGAAAAGAATGCCCCCAAAGAGTTCCTTTGAGCCGAGAGGTCATGTCTGAAAATTAAACTGCGGGGAGGGGGGCTTAGCAGGGCGTTAAAGACAGGCTGATTGTCTCTGGTCTCAGCACTCATAACAAATTTGAGATTTTATTCTGTTTTCATGACGGCAGAGCACAAACTACCCCCCATTTGTGTTTTCAAGCAGGTGCCATGAGACAGCGTTCATTCACTAACCATCTTACTTAGATATGGAAACTGCCTTGTTCTTGGTTCCAGGAAAAGAAGTCAAGGAACTCTTCTGTAAATTGCATTGATTCCAATCTCCCTGGATTAATTTGCTCATTCTTTACGGATATATTCAATTAATATGTTCATATTTTGAGCACACAACCATTGCACCAGTCGAAGAAGCTCTCTATCACTGCAGTATATACATCAAAAGATATTACCTGTGTTCAAAAGACATAGCTCTTTGATTTTTGCATTTTCTTGCAAGCTCAAAAAGATTCCTTTTTGGCCCAATATGACCTTAAAAAATTACTCTAAGCTAAGTTTTCTTAAAAGATATATATTGCATAATTTGCTTTGGAGCCGTTTGACTTTTCAATCATACTCCATTTTAATCATATCTGTAGGATAATTATGTGATGTTAAAAGCATACTTTCCATATGCTCAACAAAAAAGCAGTCTTTTAAATAGTATACTTTCGTAATCATATTTTTCTATTCTATACAATTCAATGTCAACATGATGAATGATCTTTATTTGAAGACCCAAATCTCCACAAACCATTATTGAAGGATGACCTTTAATAGAGAAATGACCAAACGAGGGCAGCACTGAGTGATGAATGAAATCGTTTTGTGCTCAGGCATTTTTAATCGTAACAATTTTGCCTTTTCTTGCCTGCGGGGTCGTCTCAGGAAAGTTTTCATTCGAGCCAGGCACAATTACGGGATCACTTAGGTCCTAAGAGAGGTAATTTTAATTTGTCACCAGTTTTTCTGGACTCACACAAAGAGGAAGGCAGAAAAAAAATGGAAGAACAAACACTGGTCGTTGAATTTGGTGGTCCAAATGAAGTACTTATGCATGTTTCAGCGGAAGTTATTAAAAATATTGCTAAATTTGAGCAAAAAGAACCAACAAAATATACACAAGGCTAATTAACTTTTGCAGACCTTTTCTATCCTGATACACATAAGGTGCGTTTTCATCAGCCTGATGTGGCAAAATAGCTAGCTAGTTCGTGATCGGGATAGCCTAGCCAGATCACGAAATAGATAGCTATTTGCGTCTTCATTAGCCAGATCAGGCGAAATAGCTATTTGGTCGAGGAAATTTCCAAAGAAATCTTGGGCTAGATGGCCAAATAGCAAGCTAGTTCGCAAACTAGCTCGCTATTTCGCAGAGCGTCTTCATTAGCCTGAAACTTTCTCGATCCGATCATGCATCAGCGTGCACTGAGGCAGTGTTTACATTAGGTTTTTACTTCTAGGCTATGGATCGCACGGATACAAGTGAGTGTAGAAATAACTAGGTCTGAAAATAAAGACAAAAGAAACTATTTCCCATCTCAGTCTGGAGCTAGACTACCAGCGAGAGTGCTTTGTCCTCAAACCCTGTGGTCATCTAGGGTCAAGCAAGGATGGGTCAAGAGAAAAATTCCTGTTGGGTAAATGTTGGTCAACAAACCATGTCAGGGTTTTGCTATGACAAGGGTCATCTGAGATGACCACAGCCTATCCTTAAATCAGGGCTTTTACACATTTCAACACATTTTTACACATTTCAAAACTTTGAAATAAGGTCTGGGCCCTGTCACATAATTTGAATGACAAATTCTGATTGGTTACAGGTCAGTCTTTTGAACAAAAAGCGTGTGCAACAATGATGTTGATTGGTCATTGCCATTTTGTGATTAATCACAAACCCTTGTTTCAGGGCCCTGGTCTATCCAGACTAGTAACAAATCTAAGAAACTATGCCTCAGTGCGCGCTGATGCATGATGGGATCAGGAAAGTTTCACGCTAATGAAGACGCTCCGCGAAATAGCAAGCTAGTTCGCA
Source organism: Arbacia lixula (assembly GCA_963669155.1). Lineage (NCBI taxonomy): Eukaryota > Metazoa > Echinodermata > Echinoidea > Arbacioida > Arbaciidae > Arbacia > Arbacia lixula. The sequence continues at coordinate 11,328,856 of OZ022597.1, forward strand.
AACTATTCGCTATTTCGCTATTTGGCCATCTAGCCCAAGATATCTTCTATTTCGCGGAGCGTCTTCATTAGCCTGATACTTTACTGATCCCATCATGCATCAGCGCGCACTGAGGCATTGTTTGTTAGATTTGCATACATGTGTGAATGCGCAATCACAAGGCTTCAAGAAGAATTTGGACAACCGGTTCAAAACCTTCTTGAACCTTTGCTACCAATGGCAATTTCTATGGAAACCTTGAATTTCATTGGCTGTCAAGCGATGCTATCATAGTAGTTACCATTGATTGCAGAGTTACGATTAATGGTAAGTTTTATGCAATAGGGCCCTGATGTGAATATGACTGATTTTATGTACATTTCCGATATACATGTCGTTTAAACAGAAGTTGCATTGTTATGAAATGAAGGGAGGGGGGAAAATATTAGCCCACGGGATAAGAATGACCAAAAGGGGTTTCCTGCTATTTTAGGTATGAGATGAAACACACCACTAGAGTTCACAATTTGTTTGGGTAAGGCAAGGGGGGCAAAAGAGACCCCCTCTAAACTTTTACAAGGTTAGACAAATTAAAATATGTGAAGAATGGTCTGCCCTAGATTCCTTTACCTCTGACAGGGTATGTGGCTTCGTGTCCAGGCTGTTGGAATTATCTGATTCAAACTGAAAATAAAGGGTCTGCTATTTTAAGACTAGTCAATCCATCATTATCCTCTTTTCTCACTCTGTGGGGGGGGGGGGGGGCAGGGGGGAGGGGGCAGGGGAAATAGAGAAGAAATTGAGGATGATTAGTTCTCTGCAGTCAGACCCTTAATGTAATACTTTGGTTTAGGAATATTTAACAGCCTGAAAGCAAGGCTAAAATAGAAAAGGAAAGTAGGAGGGGGAAAGGAGGTGAGGGGCATGACAGACCATAACCCCAAAGAGAAGTTCAGGGAGATAAAGAGGATGGCGGTGGTGGAGGGGGGGGGGGAATGAGTGAGTGAAGATTGACGGGGGGGGGGGGCACTATAAGATAGAACTCAACAGGTTTTCTGTTTGAAAGGAAAATTAGTAAAAAAAAAATAATTAATTGGTTGTTAAAAAAAGAGAGGGGTGAAGAGAGGGTGGGGTGGTTTGACAGAGAAATTACCTTTAAAAGTAAGTTTCAGAACAAAATGAGGAGGGGGGAAAGGGGAGGAAAGCTTGGGAAAAAGTTGACCCCCAAAATTAAGGCAACTATACTTATTCTGGATATTTCCTTGGGCTACATAGATTGTGACATTGGAAGAAAAAGGACGGCGGATGTGGGCAAATATGGGGGGTGGGTGGGGGTGAGGGGAGTAGGGGGGGGGGGGCTTGAGAGAGTAAAACTGACCCCAAACAGAAGGTAATCATACTTACTCTGGGCATTTCTCAGGGATAAAAAGTAGAGTATTTATTATGTCAATATAAACACTTCCCCTCTCATGACTGATCTTTTGAAGTCCAAAGCTGACCAGGGGACCAAGGCTCAGCTGCGGTCAGTTTGTATTAAAGGGTATATACTGTACTGGGAAGGCAAAAAAGCCTTCTAAATGTAATTGTTAGCAATCTTCTTGCCAATGGTCTTAAATTCATGTATTGTCCATTTTAGAAGCTTGCTGAAAGTTATTTGCCCTCAAATGATCCACGTATGGAGTAATTAATGATTAATGATTAAATCCTCAAAATGTTCGGCCTGAACATTTTGAGGATTTGTGATTTAATCACTCATTACTCCATATGTAGATCATTTGAGGGCAAATAAATTTCAGCAAGCTTCTAAAATAGACAATTAATGAATTTAAGACCATTGGCAAGAAGATTGCTAACAATTACATTTAGAAGGCTTTTTTGCCTTCCCAGTACAGTATATGCCCTTTAAAGGCACAATCCACACCAATGGACAAGATCTTCTCAAACGAATGCAGGAAAATCAAAGAAATAGGGCTGCAAAAATGTGGCCCAAATTGGACAAATACAAAGAAAGTTTGGGCAAAATCACAGGAAGTAAGAGGAAAGTTTTGAAGGTATGAAAATGCTACTTAGATCATTGAATTGCCACTGCTGGGTTATCATTTAGGAAAACATTCTTTCGTTTTGCATGACAATAGGATAAACGAAAATCGTTATGTAACATAGGTATTACTGACTTTTACTGAAATCATCTTTTCCGAATGAACATATGCTTGCACATTCATGTCGGAGCTAAATTCATGAAAAGTTTATAACTGTAATGAGTGTTGATTACCTTCATTTGAAAAAATAAATGAAAGAAACAGTTTTTCATTATGAAGTCCACTTGTTCGGACCAAAGGAATGAAGCAACCGCTTGACAGAGCTGTTAATGTCAGATAAACGAAACACAGAAGAAATATTACACCTAACTTCATGTTTATATTCCTAACCCATTATTTTGATGACTGCCCTATAAGTTGGGAATTTAACAAAAATATGATGACAATTTGTCTGGTGGGTGGTAAGTTTTATGAAAATAAAAAAAATTCTACGGCACCGTTTTTTCGTGTTCCTTATCACAGCTGAGATGCATACAGATTATGTGTGTGTTTGTGTATAAGTGTTTGCATTGGAACATGTGTGTGTGTATGTATGTGTGTGTGTGTGTGTGTGTGTGTGCGTGTGTGTGTGTGTGTGTAGCAGCCCTTTGTGTTGTGTGGTAGGGGAAGGGGGTAAGGGGAAAAGGGGGTTGAGTCTGAAGACTCTTGCGCCCACCCATCATTCCAAAATGGGTCCTGCAATGAAATCAGTCCTCAAGCAGGTTTAACCCTGTCCCCCTTACCTCCGTCTTCCCCCCCAAACCAAACAAAAAAAAAAAAAACAAAAAAAACAAAGAACAAGTGGTGATAATCATCATCATCACTCATCGTGAACAAATATTAAATGTATCCACTGACAACGGTATGCCTGTCCATCGCAATAAACATAACCCATCTTTTCAGGCTGATGGGCATTTCTTCTCCAAACTTTTAATAAACAAGTCTGGCTTCAATTAGACTACCAATTTTTTTCTCAGCTCACCCAAGACTGAGAATAAAGGAGAAAGGAAAGTAAAAGTGACTAGTCTTGTAAGTACTAGACCCTGTTTTGCAGTTTGGATTTAAAAAAAAAATGTCCAATTGCCTGAAAGCCAGGCTACTATAATCAGTGCTTGCATTGAAGCAGTGCTACAAAAAATATGTATCATTAAATCAGATAATTGCTTCTCTTTCAATAGATGTGTTAATAGGGGGAGGGGGTGGGGGGAGGACTAATAGCTTTGGGGGACCGGATATCGGGTGACACTTGTTGCTAGGGAGAGGGATGTGGTCATTCCTAGTTTACAATGAGATGGGGTCAGTTTTTTTGTCATCCATTTCTGTCTGCCTTTTATCAAGGGGCAGGGGTGAGGCAGTGCACTCTGGTCCTGCCCCAAATCTTTTTAGGTCAAGTTTAAAAGGCCACGCTCATCTAGAGTTGCGCTTCCGGGTGCGAATCGGCCCATCAATCCATACAGGTACAGGCCAAAAATCATCCGTCCAATACCTCCTTAATTACTAAAATCTAGCGATTGCCATAATCCTACTGAAAGTCAGTTTCCAGTTTTTATCATTGGGAGGGAAGTTCTTATACAGTATTTTTTTCCATTTCTCGTGGATTTTACAAAAAAAATTGTCGTTAACCTGCAAAACAGCTACCCTGTCTTTAAAGGGTAGATTAGAGAATGGACACACATTCCTTTTTCTGTAAAAGGTCCAAAACTTCCTCCTAATCCAGGAATCAATATAATTCCACTCAAAGACAGTTTCCAATTCTATCATTGGGAGGAAAATTCTTAAACAATGTTTTTTTTTTCCATTTTCAGTGGTTTGAAAAAAGTTCAATTTTTTGACCTGCAAAAGTGCTACCCTATTTTAAAGGATAGATTGAGGACAACAAAAGCATGACGTCCCTTGGATAAGACATTATGTGGGGTCTGGTAGAGACTCACAAAGAACCAGAAATAAAATTGGAAAAATGTGCAAGTTGTTACCCCAGAATGCTGTTCCACCTCTGGGCAATGTGAGGGTGAAAAAAAAACACTTGGCAACAGAACACACTATCCATAGTATGAGAAGAAAAAGAAAAAACAACAGCAAGTTTACCAGCAACTCACTTGCTGGAATAAAAACTACCGGTAGCTTACAGGATACAATATATTTGATCATTAGGGCCAACAAATTAATACTGGAATTGTAATTGTACAATACTTCCACATCTATTGTCATCGGTGTGGTTGCTACAAATAATGGTATTACCCATCTCTTGTCCAGTTTCAGACAGCATTTTTTAAAAAAGACGATCTCACTTGTGCTTTTATAACAATGTTAATGCAGTTTGCACAAAATAATACACCTGGATTATGTACAGTTGAGGCCAGAAGTCTACATACACCCATGGAATTCAGTGAAATTTGTTCGTTTGCCAAACATCGTAAAATTGACTGTATCTTCAGAAATATAAATACTACCATGACGAACTTGGTATTAAATGAAAGAGCATATCAAGCCCTTTCAAATGACTTGGATACCGTTGGGACAAAAATCACATTTCAGGTGGAATTTTCTTCAAAGAAAAAAAGGAACATTCATGCCAAACGTATTCTATTGTTTGTTATTATATTTTCAAACACTGTTTCATAGAAATATATGAATGTCAAATCTACGATTCATATTACATTTTCTATCATGATATATCATCACGTAACAAAAAAATGTAATCTGAAACGTTTGTGTTGAGAAGTAACAAGCACAAATGTTTTTGTCAAGTTTTTATTTCTAATTTGTCTAAAATATGAAGAATTTGTGAGTAAAATGACACCTAAATATTTTTTAGCTCCTGATGACAAAACAATGTGATGAAGGGGCATGATATACTCATTTGTTTGATATCAAATTCGTCATGATAGCATAAATATTTTATAAGATACAGTAAATTTTATGATGTTTGGCAAGTGTCAAGTTTTCTTTGAATTTCCTGGGTGTATGTTAACTTCTGGCCTCAACTTCTGGCCTCTAGATCAGTAAATTGTCTGGAACACACATGGCATAGTCATTGCATGCCACTGATGTATTTTTGCACAGGTTTTTCACTGAAATCTCAGAGCTGAAGATTGTCAAGCATACACAGGGTTAAAAGATGACTCCTTTCTGGATGGTCTCTAAACTTATACTGTATTACATCAGTAGTTGGTAGCAAGACAGGGGCAACAAAATCATCCGGCGTGGAGCGAATTGAAAAGGCTGTGATGAGGATGGTCATATAGATGTGCAGGGTGTCATTGTGGGAGAGAAAGAGAAACAAAGACATCCTCCAGTCTATGGGCCTGGTAAGGATAGGACAGGTGATGAGGAAGAGCAGGCTGAGATGGTATGGTCATGTGGCTAGGAGAGAAGAGACCCACTGGCTCCAGAAAGTCCTTAATTTTATATTATTGGGAGGAATCTACGTGGGAGACCTCGCAAGACATGGGAGGAAACAATCAAAGAAGACAGAAGAGTGTTTAACATTACCTACATTGACCAAAATGTCGGGACAGTATGGAGGGAAGCCATCAAGGAAATGAATGGTCCAACCGGAACCCCACAAAGTGGGAAAAACAAACTTTTGACATTGCTGATGATGATGTTCCATTCTTCTGCAGAACTAGGTACGATTGCAATCCAGTGTCAAATGCGTACTAGTTCTAACTGGTCGCTTTGGATTGCGTATGTTGAAATCTCTTCATGCATCTATGAGTGCATTGATCAACTCTCTATAGCTAAAATAAGCATTTCGATATGCATAAATATGTCTTAATACGCGATTCTGTGATGCCGTGCCTATTAACTAGCAGATGTGTGAATCTGGCTTATATGTATGTCAAGATGCACACTCTTTATGTTTCAATATAGTAAGGCTAATAATGTAGCAAACAACGGTTGCGTTTATCAACTGCAAACATTAGCCTGAATCATGTTTGAAAACATTGATTATTGGCTAGAAATGAGTTGATAATCGCACCCGTTGATAGCTAATGGCCCATTAGGGCAGTTCTTACCAGATTTATCCAGGTTCAACTGGTTGAATGAAGTTCATCCTGCTGGTTCTCAGGTTTGCTGGCTTCCATGTGGATGCGCCAGGGCTTCTCCTAGCAGTCTGATGTATCATGATGATGTTACCGGGAGAGTAGAGACGGTGAAGGAATGGAAAATTAAGAGGGAGGATGTGGTAGAGGACGAGTGAGAGGGAGAGAGAGAGAGAGAGAGGGAAAGAGAGAGAAAGAGAGAGAGAGAGAGAGAGAGAGAGAGGGAAAGAGAGAGAGAGAGAGGAAAGAGGGAGAGAGAGAGAGAGAAGGATAAAGAGAAAGAGAAAGAGAGAGAGAGGAGAGAAAGAAAGAGAAAAAAAAAGAGAAATAGCAAGAGAGAGAAAAGGAGAGGGAGAGAGGGAAAGAGAGAAAGAGAGAAAAAGAGGGAGAGGAGAAAGAGAGAGAAAGATAAATAGAAAGAGAGAGAAAAAGAGAGGGAAAGAGAGAAAGAAAGAGAGAAAGAGAGAGAAAGAGAGAGAGAGAGATGGAGAAAGAGAGAGAAAGAGAAATAGAAAGAGAGAAAAATTGAGGGAGGGAGGGAAAGAGAGAGAGAGAAAGAGAGAAAAAGAGAGAAAGAAAGAGAGAGAGAAAGAGAGAGAGAGAGAAAGAGAAGGAACAAGCATAAATCAGTGATTAAACTACTAGTATTCAGTCTCTGGATGAGGCAAAGTAAAATGTGATTTAATCAGAGGGGCGCGAGCCAATGCCCCCCCCCCCCCCCCAATCTTTATCCAAGCTCTGCCCATTCAATGGTAACAGAAATAATGTTCCTTTGAATAGACTGCACATTCCCATAAATTATTTTGTTTGGGCCAGGGTCCTATTAGAAAGTTTACCCCCACCCCCCCCCCCTCCCCCCCTACCCCCACACCACCCAACCAGCAGTACTCCTATTTGAAAGTCATTCAAATGCTTGAATGATATGACATCGCCTTATGTGGTTAAAGGGCATATACTGTACTGGGAAGGCAAAAAAGCCTTCAAAATGTAATTGTTAGCAATCTTCTTGCCAATGGTCTTAAATTCATGTATTGTCTATTTTAGAAGCTTGTTGAAAGTTATTTGCACTCAAATGATCCACAAATGGAGTAATTAATGATTAATGATTAAATCATCAGAATGTTCGGGACAAACATTTTGAGGATTTGTGACTTAATCACTCATTACTACAAATGTAGA
>OZ022597.1:11341137-11361241 GCA_963669155.1 Arbacia lixula
TGCCCTGACAAAGGAGGGTCAGTGGCCTTACATGGCCCAGGACTGCTCTGTGTAGTCTACGATTCAGGCTTGCAGATCCTATTTTATCTAGCCTCCCTTCCAAGCTGTTGTGAATTAATTTAACATCTAAAACTTTCCATGAAATACATCTGGGCCATGTTGCATGCAGTTTGTTAATCATTGTAACTTACATCAATGGTAACTACCATGGCAACAAGTGTAATAATGAGAACTCATTGGTTCTTGTCATGGTAGTTACCATTGATGGTAAGTTACAATAATTGACAACCGATATATGCAAAATGGCCCTGGTTGCATTTAGACTATAAAGCAACCTACATGTGCGTATGACAGAGTGAGAAAAAGTGGAGAATGGGAAAGTGACTAAACCGGTAGTCTTGTAAGTACTAGACCCTACTTTCCAGTTTGACTTAGAAATGCCTAATAAGCCTAGAAACAAGACTAATCTTTAACACATTGGAGAGCTGTATCAATTGCTTGGACCATCAGGTGTGTGCTAGACTTGAATCTAGACCTTTCTGACAGCAGTGCACATAAAAAAGTAGTCTTCATTTCAAGCACCAACAATGATTTTGGGTTAGTGTGCCTCCTGGGCCCCATTGCATAAAATTTACCATTAATGGCAACTCTGCTATCAATGGTAACTACCATGGTAACACAGCTTGACAGCCAATCATATTCAAGGTTTCCATAGTTGCCATTGGTAGCAAAGTTACCATCAAAGGTAAGTTTTATGCAACCTGGCCCTGATGTTCCAGATCTGATGCAGCATGATACAAGCTTTTCTGATAAAAAGAAAAGAAAGGAAAACCCTTGAAGTTCTCTGAGTCATTCAGCTGTCAAACATAAACTACACAACTCCTTCCAATGTCAGATATGACTTCAGCATTTATGTCTATTCTAGGTTTCAGACTGCGTCTTCATTAGTGAATTCAGACGAAATAGCGAGCTATTTTGCTGATCCGCGGAACTAGCCTGAAGTTGCAATCGCGTCTTCATTAGCTCGAAACTCGGGATACGTAAGCTCGAGCTCGGGTTGCATAAATTATCCCGAGTTTCGCACACACCAGCAGTGTGCGACGGGAATAGGCCACGGCCGCATGACTTCGGTTGTGAGCTCGCATTCACGTGCGCATCCACGCCTCGTGAGCGCTGATGCATGCCGGGATCGAGAAATTTTCAGGCTAATGAAAACGCTCCGAGCTAGCTCCATCTAGCCCAAGATTTCTTGGGAAATTTTCTCGACCAAATTGCGAGCTATTTCGCCTGATCTGGCTAATGAAGACGCAAATAGCTCGCTAGTTCGTGATCTACCTAGCCAACCCGATCAGAACAAGCTGGCTATTTTGCCCACATAGGGCTAATGAAGACGCACCTATAGTGTGCCTTTCAAACAGAGTGGCCACCAATATCTTTAGTAGTATAGGTCTCATACCCAAAATAAATCTGCGAAACAAATATGCATTCAACACAAATTCTATGAAATCAAAATTACAAAATACAGTAAAACCAATACTCAAGCCTTGGCTGGTTTAAAGATAGGGAAGCCCATTTGAAAAAGTGATGAAACTTGGCAGGAATCACAAGCATACCCTAACGATAACGTGCATAAAATCTCACAGTAATAGATAGCTTCGCAAGACTTTTCAGGAAAATTGAAAAATTATTCTTGTTTACGTTTGAAAAGCACAGTTTTGTAGCGGCAGGTCTTGATTCATATACAGAATTGGGGCGGACACTAGTGCAGTGCTGCTGCACCATGCATTTCACATACTGTTTGCTTTAGAGGTCATATACTGTACTGGGTAGATAAAAAAGCCTTCAAAAGGTGATTGTTAGCAATCTTCTTGCCAATGGTCTTAAATGAGTGTATTGTCCAATTTAGAAACTTGCTCAAAGTTATTTGCCTCAAATGATCCACATGTGGAGAATGTAGTGATTATTCTCAAAATTATCAAAATGTTCGGGCCGAGCAACTTCAGGATTGGTAATCTAATCACTAATTTTTCCTCATGTGGATCATTTGAGGGAAAATAACTTTCAGCAAGTTTCTAAAATGGACAATACATGAATTTAAGACCATTTACATGAAGATTACTCACGATTACCTTTTGAAGGCTTTTTTTTCTTCCCAGTGCAGTATACTCCCTTTAATGTGAAAAGCATGGAGCAGAGATACCCAATGTGTGTTGATTGCGGTCTCAGCATTTAGGCTACAAGAACCACAAAGGTTTTCAACGACCCGTCGGAAACCTCCTCGACATGTATATAGCGATTGCCATATTTCTGCTCAAAGTCAGTTACCAGCTCTATCATGGGAAGGAAAGTTGATAACAGTATTTTCTTTTTTGATGACATGCAAAAGGACTTCCCTGTCTTTAAAGGGCATATACTGTACAAAAAACAACAAAAAGCCTCCAAACAGGTGATCGTGAGCAATCTTCTTGCCAATGGTCTTAAATTCATGTATTGTCCATTTTAGAAACTTAATGAAGGTAATTTGCCCTCAAATGATCCACATTTGGAGTAATAAGTGATTAAATCACAAATCCTCACAATGTTCGGCCCAAACAGTTTGAGGATTTGTGATTTAAATTTAAATTTCTCCAAATGCAGATCACTTGAGGGAAAATAACTTTCAGCAAGTTTCTAAAATGGACAATACATGAATTTAAGACCATTGGCAAGAAGTTTGCTCACGATCACCATTTGAAGGCTTGTTTTGTCTTCCCTGTACAGTATACACCCTGTAACACTATGCTTGTAAGTCTCCCCAGCACATATTTCGAGAGCTGATGTCACAGCCGAGTTTGCACATTCAGACTAGGGCACACCCTCTGTATGAAGTGCTCCTTAGTCCCATGTGTGATAAGGAATGCAGGTAGTCCAGGTTGTTCAACTCTTTCCTGGAGAAATGAAATGTCCCTCTACTTCCACCCTAGATGTGTTTGAATCAGCCTGAATCTGACAAAATAGCTCGCTATTTACTAATGTGAGAAATTAACATTAATTTAAAATTTGCTCTTCATCAGCCTGAAATTAGCAAATACCTTAGAATCGGTATCTCTTGCAATACATTAATTTTTGTGCTCTTCTGACAATACAGAGCAAGCGCGAATATAATATCAAGACAAATTTAAAATGAGCATGTTGTTTTCAGCGGGTTAGATGCAAAAATCTATTGGGATTTCGCAGCTACTAATATTGGCATTCAATTCAACGTGATGGTTCCCCCCCCCCCCCCCCCCACCTCTTTCCCTCTCCTAGCCTTGCTGCCCAAAGCATTTACACTGGCAATAATTTAACTCCATCTGTGATTACCCTCTCCTCCTATTTCCAACCACTTAACAACAAAGATCACCAACACCCCCCTTTCACATTACATCACTAAAGAAGCCTGCTATGTTCAGCAGGTTAGATGCGCAAGTCTATTTGAATTTCGCAGTTGGGCCTGTCTACAGTAATGGGGTACATTTCTGTTACATTTACTATAACATTTGAATAAGTCTCTTGAACTCCAATTATTTTTTTTGTCTCTTAAATTAACCAGCCAATAATAATAACATATCAAAGAAATGTATTGATTTGTACTTTACAAGGTTTTGTACGCTTCAGAAAATTTGCCCTGTACAACGGGACAGACGAGTTTGTCCTCGTCTCATAACACTCGTCTGTCCCGTTACCAACGTGCTATGGCAAATTTGTACAGGGTTAGTTTAGAAATAAATCATGAATGAACATTCAGAGCAGGATTTTAGCTGAAGTTATTTTGGAGGAAATTAATTCAACACTCAGTCATATTTTGGTGGGGCAAGGTGGTAATAATTTCAAATGATTCAGTTGTGCCAAAAAATATCCCTTTACTGTAGATAGACCCAGTTGCTAGTACTGGCATTCAACACACTTCCCCGCCCCTAACCCTCTCCCATCCTCGCTGCCCAAAGCATTTACACTGGCAATAATTTTACTCCATCTGTGATTATCCTCTCATATTTCCAACCACTTCACGACAAAGATCATCACCCCCCCCCCTTTCACATTACATCACAGAGACCTTTCCCCCCTCTCACATGTGAAGGGTGATTTCCTTCCCTCGCTCGTCCCCGCACCCTTCGCAGAAGCAAAACGGAGATAGAGAAGAAAGAAATGAGAGAAAAGAATGGAGAAGGAACACATCAATCTCCCCTTTCCACATCATGAGGCAGATTTTTTCCCCCTTTACAAAATAATATCTCCACATTTATAAAGAACTTCATGAGCAACAAGTTTCTCTAAGCACTCAACATCAAATGAAACAAATATCAATACTGACATTAAAGACATGAATAAATCAATAAACGTAAATCATTTTACACATACTTTGCAGGAAACTATATACATGCTCACAACTCTACCAGAGTACTGACATCTTAATCTACAAATAATCAGGAATTTGGATGATTAAAGCAAAAGCCTTCACAAATATGAACTGCATCACAACACAAATGTCATTTACCTGACAATAAAGATATCAGTTCCCATACTTTACAGCTGATGTAGAAAGGGAATAAAGTGGGAGTATTTAGCCTTTTTACCAGGCTCTCAGACATTTATCATCTCAACTTACAAATAGAGTCTAGTACGCTAAGACTAGTTAATGTATCATTCTCCATTTTTCTCAGTCCGTCCATTGGGGCGGCTCAAAGAAGGAATTGAGAATGATTAGTCTACTGCAGCCAGACCTGTTTATTGAATATTATAGTATGGATTAAAAATGCTCAACAGCCTTGCACCCAGGCTAGGAGAAGTTTATGCTAGAAATTGAGCCGACTCCTGATAACCCTCGGAGTCTCTGTCCAGAATCCCATAGGAGGCAACGCACTATTAACGACCTGGGGGTGATGGTACTCAATTGCTTTCCAATCAAATCTATCACTCTGTGGACACCTCTGTTTCTTAAAGACATGGTAACCCCTATTGCGGGTCATTTTTTTTAATGCTAAGAACCATGGAAACTGGAAGAAGATGAGTAAATAAGGAAATTAAGTGAATTAAGTAAATATTTTTATTTATCTATTCATATTATTTACCCAGGGTAGCCCCTTCAGTGGTTGAACACTGTTCTACCAGGGGTAGAACCAGACATATAACACAAACATGGTTTACATAAGATAAAGAAGTTAATAAGTTAAAGAAAATAAGTATATAAGTCAAAGCAAATGAGTAAATAAGAATACAAATAAGTGATTAAGAAAATAAGCCAAAGCAGATAAGTACACCATATCAATGGCATATTTGAAAAAAAAGGAAAAAAAGAAATTAATATGTTAATGCGCATATATGCAGGTGAGTATCAATGACTGTAATAATCACTTCAAACTAAATTAGTTATTTGACAGGAGTGGGCTCCAAATAAGGCACTGCCTTTCTGCCTAATCCTCAACACTTCTTTAATTTTGTATGTTTGTGATTGGTAAATGTTTCAAACAATGAATGAATTGTATGTTTGTGCTTAGTAAATGTTTAGAACAATGAATAAATAGTGTTTCTAATTTTTGTTTGTTGTTTAAGTTCATTGTATCTGAAGTTTACACATGGTATTTTGTTGTTTTTTGTGGAAAAATACTAAAAAATAAATTGAATCTTGAAGATTTCTATGCCATGTACATTTTGATATACATGTCTTTCAGTGTTATTTTTTTAAAGGGTTACTAAATCAGAAAAATAAGTTCCCACTAATCTATGTAAAATTATCCACTAAAAACAAATTCCATTTTTGTTTGCCGCAATAAAGTATAATTTTGACGAAAATTTGAAAAAATGCACACCTCCAAGTAACATCAGAGGAGTCAGATGCCATAAATGACTCCGCTGTTAAACTTAGATTGTACGGAAGTCAACAATAATTTCTAATAGACCTTTTTCGTTATGTATGCACATCTTTTTTTACGCCGTTCAAGCAAATCGTTACCAATGGGAACCCCAAAGCTTGTCCGAGGTTTGTCCGAGTAGCAACAACTAATAAATTCAAAATGCATTTCATCCATTGAATCTGAATGACAGGTGAATGCAATAACGCCTTCCTATGCAGTGAGGGGAAAGTTGTGAATACATTACGAAAATGGTCTATTGTTGAATTCCGTACAATCATTTAACATTTGACTCCTCTGACGTCACTTGGAGGTGTGCATTTTTTCAAATTTTCGTCAAAATGATACTTTATTGCGGCAAACAAATGTGAAATTCGAATTTTAGAGGATAATTTTACATAGAATAGTGGGAACTTATTTTTCTAATTTTGCAACCCTTTAAAGGAAGTGTTTAAACAAGTGAACTGAACTGATGTGAAACCAAGGTCACATACATGCAGCACATGTCATAAGAGTCTACAATATCCCTGAAGAGAGAGATTCACTGGGGTTTGTTTGACCAAGCTGTTCGTAAGTTAAGAACGACTTTATGAACGACTGGTGATCCCTTCTTGTGCTAAATGCGATACCACACTTTGTTCATTGAGAATCTGGTTAGGCACAAGAAGGGATCACCAGTCGTTCGTAAAGTCATTCATAACTTACGAACAGCTTGGTGAAACACCCCCCGGGTCTGACATTGTCTAGCCAAATATAATCACCGCTGCTTGCTCTACCTGCATAGTTTAGAACCGGTTATCTTGAAAATATGCTCATCTGATGTCACACTTTGGTATCCTATTCTGTTACATCATAGGCATTAGAAATTGATACATTCAGTTGAGGCCAGAAGTTAACATACACCCAGGAAATTCCAAGAACAGATGACACTTGCCAAACATCATTAAATATACTGTATCTTATAGAATATTTGTGCTATCATAACAAATTTGATATCATTCAAAATATGAATATGTCATGCCCCTTCATCACATTGCTTGGTCATCAGGAGCTGAAAAATATTTAGGTGTCATATTTTCCCCAAAAATCTTCATAATTTAGACGAATTAAAAATAAAAACTTGACAAAAACATTTCATATTTGTGCTAGTTACTTCTCAACACAAACATTTCAGATTACACTTTTTTCTTCAGTGGTGACATATCATGATAGAAAATGTATAACAAGGCATTAGCAATATTGTGTCTCGCCCACTTGCGAAAATAACCAGAAATATCGCGATCTCCGTTGCTACGCAAAAGAAAACTGAAACAAACAAATAAGCAACTTTAAACAGACAACATCAAAATCAGGTGCAAAATAGTGACTTTGAATAAATTTGCATAAATGTGCATGAGTAATGTTTGCCTAAATCTACATCAGTAATGCTCACACATGCTCACACAATTCTGTGCACAAGTTAGGAAGCCTTCACCAAGAGTCTTGCAAGTAAACTTTAATGTATGACCTCAAATGACCTTTGACCTTATCATGTGACCTCTTACAGCACAATGACATGCAGGTGGCCCCAGTGCATCCATCATCCAAGTTTGATTGCCATTGTAGCAACATGTGATGAGTTATGTGTGATAAGAGAGTCTTGCAAGTAAACTTTAACGTATGACCTCAAATGACCTTTGACCTTATCCTGTGACCTCCAACGGTACCATAACATGAAGGTACCCCCAGTGCATCTATGACCCAAGTTAGGTTGTAATCCAAGCAACCCATGTGAAGTTATTTGTCAAAAGAGAGTCTTGCAGGTAAACTTTAACATATGACCTCAAATGATCTTTGACCTTATCCTGTGACCTCCAACAGCACCATAACATGTAGGTACCCCCAGTGCATCTATGACCCAAGTTAGGTTGTAATCCAAGCAACCCATGTGAAGTTATTTGTCAAAAGAGAGTCTTGCAGGTAAACTTTAACGTATGACCTCAAATGACCTTTGACCTTATCCTGTGACCTCCAACGGTACCATAACATGAAGGTACCCCCAGTGCATCTATGACCCAAGTTAGGTTGTAATCCAAGCAACCCATGTGAAGTTATTTGTCAAAAGAGAGTCTTGCAGGTAAACTTTAACGTATGACCTCAAATGACCTTTGACCTTATCCTGTGACCTCCAACAGCACCATAACATGAAGGTACCCCCAGTGCATCTATGACCCAAGTTAGGTTGTAATCCAAGCAACCTATGTGAAGTTATTTGTCAAAAGAGAGTCTTGCAGGTAAACTTTAACGTATGACCTCAAATGACCTTTGACCTCATCCTGTGACCTCCAACGCCACCATAACATGAAGGTACCCCCAGTGCATCTATGACCCAAGTTAGGTTGTAATCCAAGCAACCCATGTGAAGTTATGGATCATAAGAGAGTCTTGCAGGTAAACTTTAACATTTGTGACGGACGACGGACGACGGACGGACGACGGACGACGGACGGACGACGGACGGACGCCATTTGGATCCCTTAGTCTCGCCTTCACCTCCGGTGGGCGAGACAAAAATCATAGATTTGACATTATATTTCTATGAAACAATGTTTGAAAATATAATATCAAACATTTGGTACGAATATTACTTTTTTTTCTTCAAAGAAAATTCCACCTGAAATTTATTCCCAAGGTCATTGCAGTCATATGAAAGAGCTTAATACGCTCTTTCGTTTGATACCAAATTCGTCATGGAAGTATATATATTTCTGAAGATATAGTAAATTTTACGATGTGTTCCAAGCAACCAAATTTAACTAAATTCCATGGGTGTATGTAAACTTTTGGCCTTAACTGTACCGGTCTTTGCATGAATAAGTGATGAACAGGTAACAGATAGGTTACATGGATGACAAGTTGACACAATACATGTCATATCGATGCATATCACCCGCATAAGTTTGGTAAATGAACACGCAGGGCAGTAATACTATTCATGAGGCTACCGCTTGGCTTATGATAATGATGCAATACTTGGGAACTTATACCAAGAACCTTTCTCTTTGATTCCACATTTGAATCCACCCACTCTCTAAATAGATTTTGCCTGGATTTGACGCATAAACAAAATAGGATGCGCAGAAGAATTTGGGAAAATATCTTCACCCCATATGCTTGCTAAGTTGTAACATATAATACTTACAATGCATATATAATAATTCCATCAAGGAATATTGTTATAATGTAAAAAGGCTCTAAACGTGATTTCAAGTTGCAGTACAACAGTCTCAATTTCACACCGTTCCGAATCATATTCCATGAAAAATTAGCTGATAATCTTCCTTTCAGACAAGTAATATGAAAAACGCACCCAGCTGTGCTGAATCTACTATTTTCATCTCAAAGTGTTTTTATTTGCTTGTCCTCGTTAACTACATGTGCATACAGCAATAATCACTTTGTGACAAAATCAAGAGTTCATCAGCGAAAGCTGAAATGTATGCATGGTTAGCAATGAACATGACCTACTGTAAAATCCAGATGGACATGACGCAATCACGTATGCATCATATTGTAAAGAGCAGCTGCCAGTCATGAATATTGAGTGGCCGATTCAAACCTTGTTTAAAGGGATGGATATCCATTTTTTAAAGGGTTACTAAATTAGAAAAATAAGTTCCCACTAATCTATGTAAAATCATCCACTAAAAACGAATTTCACATGCGTTTGCCGCAATAAAGCCTCATTTTGATGAAAATTTTAAAAAATGCACGCCTCCAGTGACTTATGAGAAGTCAAAATGCCATAGATTGTACGGAAGTCAACAATAGACCATTTTCGGAATGTATTCACAACTTTCCCCCTAACTGCGTGGTAACACGTTATTGCATTCACCTGTATCTTGTCATTCAGATTCAATGGATGGCATGCACTTTGAATCTATTAGCTATTGCTACTCGGACAAATCTCGGACAAGCTTTGGGGTTTCCCATTGGTAACGTATTGTTTGAATGGCGTGAATAAAACATTTTATTTACACCATTGGCATTTATGGCATTTTGACTTCTCATACGTCGCTGGAGGAGTGTGTTTTTTCAAATTTTCGTCAAAATGAGACTTTATTGCGGCAAACAAATGTGAAATTTGCTCTTAGTGGATGATTTTACATAGATTAGTGGGAACTTATTTTTCTAATTTAGTAACCCTTTAAACGTCCTTGCTTAAGCCGATGCTTCCATTCTCTTGCTAACCTGAATTCACGAGTCCTCGTAGGATAGGTGTTAATTCAAGGAATTGAACGTTATATTACCAGTAGATATCGGAATTTGTGCTGTTTTTAGCATGTATACATGTACATGGTGATGGGGATATTTATATACAAAATAATTTACATGTAACACGTCATAACATTACCAGCAGAAATAATGACTGAAACTGCATAATCAGTGATGACCGAGGCACATGAATGTAGGTACAATGGATGTACACACAACACATGTTACACTGGTATGTAACTTAAAAAGGTATCACTGCGCAGAAATTGAACTCTCTTATATCAAAAATATATCTCAAACGAACATACAAAACAAAGTTTGTGATCCTGCATTTATTTCTTCATTGCTAGGGAATCATTTTGATATCACATTTCAATAGAGTACCGAAGTGTGACATCATTTGAGCATTATTGTCAAGACAACTGGCTCTAAACAATACGGGTAGAGCAAGCAACGGTGATCACAACGGGGACTGTAATTGGGAATGCCGGACACTAGCTGATAGACAATATCGGACCGCTAAACCTTTCACTGGAGTGAGTTTGTTTACAGCCAATTGTCTTGATAACATGTTCATATGACAACACCACTTCGCTACTCTATAGTTCTGTCCAATAACGATACCACCTCACGATGCTCTAATCGATCGCAGCCAGCAAAGCCCTAAGTATCATGCTAGCTGCATGTGTACACATAATAGAATGAAAAGTCGAGCGAGCGCGATCGTTTATGCCAGCGATAGATCGCTACAACATACACGTACTGATCTAGCAGCCGTAAAAAACAAAAAGACTCGCGGAACATCGAGATAGCCGATGTTCCGTGCGATATATTAGTTAATTGCATTTTTCTCTCATTGCAGAAACATATGAGATCCCACAACAAGATGATTGATATTCAATTCTAGTACCAAAATAACGGAAGCATTGGTTCTGCAATGCCCGCAGGGCCCCTTTAAGGGCTTATCGCGGAGTAAAACAAAAAATATTCTACTGGTCACACATGACTGAGGTTACTTTCCTCTTGGAATCATATGAAACATATCCTCAACATCAAGAAAGTATTTTGATATTTTAATTTGTACAAATTATTTCCTGTAAGATATCAATTTTACAGGTAGTATACATACAAATCACCCATAATATCATGAGCCTGATAGCTAAATTTGACCTTTGACCTTGCAATGTTAACCTTCGACCTCATTATTGGGCCATCCATCACATTCAGTAGAGTATTGGTAACATTAGGTGCGTCTTCATAAGCCCGATCAGATGAAATAGCGAAAATACCTGCTATCCGAAAAACAACAACACGATACATGAGGTGTCCTCAAATTACGCTCACGTACCTTGTAATATGTCTTCGCAGAAGACTAAGGCTCAAAGAGAAATACTCAATTCAAAAAGAAGCGCCACCAAGTACTTAAATCGATACAAACTCATTTTTTTATCATAAAACCAGACTTTATATTTTTCAATCCTTGCCCCCACCCCATGTTTTGTTTCGGAATGAAGACAGGAAAATGTTGGCAGAAGTCATAATTTAAATTTTGCTCCCACAAATATAGGATGGGGGTAGTACCCCCTGGTTATGCCACTATGTTCTTCTTCGAAGCCGCCCACCCTCTTTGTCTTTGTTCCAGCATGGTTTGAAGGGGGCAGCTCCCCCCCCCCCCCAACACGCCCCCGGGCATCCCCTGGCCATGCCACTGAGTATAACGTTGAAAAACTTCTCCCTCCTCATCCCTTATCATCATTCCAACATGGAGTAAAGACAGAAGATGTTGGCAGAGGTCAGAAATTGATTTCGCTCCTTCAAATATTAGGGGGGTATATCTACCCCCTCTACCCCCTGGCTACGCCACCTTGCTCTTTGGCAGAGCCACCTCTCCCCCCCCCCCCCCCCCCCCTTCGTCTTTGTTCCGGCATGATGTAAAACAGGGAAATGTCAGGGAGGGCTATCATTCATATTTCATACTAAAAGTTACAGGGGCGACTTCCCCCTCTACCCCCTGGCTACGCCACATTGCTCTTTGGCAGAGCTATCCATTCCCCTCGTCTTTGTTCCAGCATGATGTATAAACAGGGAAATATCAGGGAGGGTCATCATTCAAATTTCACACTCAAAGTTATTTGGAGAGGGGGGGGGGGGGGGGTGACTACCCGCTCTAGCCCCTGGCTACGCCACTGGGTTTCATAAAATCTTCTGCAGAGCCAGCAGTCCATCTTATCTTTGTCCCAGCATGATGTGAAGACAGTGAAATCTTAGTACAGGTCAAAAAGTCACATGAAGCTCCCACAGATATGGGATGGTGTGAGGGGGGCGCAACTACTCCTCTCCCCATGGCTACGCCCGTCTTTGTATCAGCGTGGAGGAGAGATAGGGCAAAGAAGGGCACGGGTGATAGGGGTCATCGTTCGTGTGCCTCTTTGTTAGCATCGCGTGCCAAGAAAATCTGAGGGCTACTTCAGAGCTGATCGCTATTTACAAGAGAGAGCAATAAACATGAGAGAGAGATAGAGAAAAGGGAGGGGCGGATATTGAAGAGAAGAACGAGAGAAAATGTGGAGAGAATGTAAATGGGGAAAAGGCTGGGGGGGTGGGGTGGGGTGGGGGGGGGGTGGGAAGGTGGGGGGAAAAAGGAGATGGAATGAAGCAGGAGAAAGATGAGAGACAGACAAAGATGGAAATGAAGAATTGTGAGTGAGACAGAGAAGAGATCAAGATAGCTACAGTTAGTGTTGAAACATGAGACGAAGATATAAGAGAAAGATTGAGGAGAAGAGAGGAAGATTGAATGAAGAATTGAAACAAAGCTACAAGAAACAAAGGCGTGATATAAAAGTAAATGAGTGTTACAGAAAGGAATTCCCTTAAGTTTTCTGTAGTATATTGCTGTTGCATCAGCTTCATCAGATTAATCATGGAATAAGAAACGAAAAAACAAAAGAGAGAGAACAAGGTTAAAAGACGGAAAGAAATACAGAGATAAACAGAGACAACACCAGAGAGATTTGGGGAGAAAGACAGACACATAATCAACAAACCTATTCAATGCAAATTCGTGTAAACTTTGTGCTTTTATTCAGTGTGGTAATAAAGTTTGCCCCATTTAGAGGACAACTTGTGAAACACCTGCCGCTGTGTAGCCTAGCTTCCAGGCTGTTGGGACATTTAAAATCCAAGTACCACAAATATATAGCTGGGTCTTGTAACGCCAAGACTAATTCTTCTCCACAACAGTCCACCCATCATGTGAGGGTGAGGGGAGATGAACTGAAAATTGATTAGTCTTCCTTAGCCAGACCCATTTGATTGTATAGATTGGGATAAGAAATGCCTCAGTCTCAAAGCCAGACTAGCCCCTGTCTGTGGCTAGCTATTTGTGTGTGTACATAAGCCATCACATTCCTCAATGATTTAGGCCCTCAGGCATGCCTTATACAAGGTCGATGAAAAGAAAATATTTGAAGTAGCAGATTGGAAGAAAAAAAAATCATTGGAAATCATGAAAATGATAAATTTCCAGTTGGGCCTCAAATTTCATCACATATGAAGTGTAATAATATGCCCTGCCCTGCTACTTTGATTTTGGTTGCTGTAGGTACAATCCGATAAAACCTAACTGAGCATTACGTTCATAAAACATAAGGCAAATGTACATTGATAGAATGAAAGGGAGGAGAGAGAGAGAGAGAGAGAGAGAGACAGACAGACAGACAGACAGACAGAGGGTGGGGGGGGGGGGGTAGAGGGGGAGGGAGGGAGAAAGAAAGGGTGTAGAGAGGGAGAGACAGGGAGAGAGACAGAGAGAGAGAGAGAGGGGGGAGAGAGAGAAAGAGAGGGGGTAAGGTGGGGGACTAAAAAATTGGCAGTAAGACCAAAGGAGAGAGAGAGAGAGAGAGAGAGAGAGAGAGAGAGAGAGAGAGAGAGAGAGAAAGGGAGAGAAAGAGAGAGAGAAAGGGAGAGAAAGAGAGAGAGAGAGAATGGGAAGGTGAGGGCACGAAATGTTATCCTTCTAACAGACTTAAAAAACTTCTGCATTTTCTTGGCCAATTAGTTCTCGTCTCAAATCCCTCTGTCATGCAAAAGAAAATCATGCTTCTTTCCGATGACTTCCTATGTAGCCTACTTCTTCCAGAGATGAAACCCCTCAGACAACAAAGGCAATCCGAGAAAGTCACAAAGTCAGCGTTTCTGCATTTTTTCCCTCCCCTTTGGTTTCATGTTAAGAACCAGTTGGTTTGATGAATTGAACATAACAGAATGTCAATTCTTGACATACTTCTCCTCCTTCGGTTTCCTCCTGTTCCGTCCCTCAAAAACCCTGGACAAACTTTGCTAGGCCCCTGACATGTGACACAAAATAATGTATAACTCCTTCAGTGTTAGATAAAATAGTGCTGTACAGAGTCTATATAGTGCAAATATGCTACAATGGCACTGAGAGATTGATTGCTGGTTGTTACAAGAAATAATTTCTAACTACATGAACTGAGGTTTATTGAGTTAGACCTGCTATTAAGTATTGTCAGAAAAAAACCATGAGAAATGGAAATGTATCTACATCTTTTCTCCTTCTTGTTCTTATCTTCTTCTCCTTTATCTCTTCTGATTCCATTCTTTTGTGATTTTTCTGGTCCTATGACTACTTGTTCTTCCTATCCATTTCTTCATTCTAGTTCCCCCCCCCCCCCCCGCTCCCCCCATCCCCTTTTTGTGTATCTTAAATACACCAAAAGGTGCCAAGAAAATTAAAAAGAAAGAATACAAAAATTCAGTCCAAACATCCGTACAAACCACCAACCAGGTCTATTGGTTCACGATAGGAAAAGATAAAAGCCAAGAAGAGGGAAAAAAAATGAATTCTCCGACAGTGTGTCGCCATGGCTAATTTGACCAACTGTTTTGTGAAAAAGCACTGACATACAAAACTCGGAGCATGTGAGAGACAGACAGAGACACAGAGGGAGAGAGAGGACAGAGTGAGAGAAGAGAGGAACAGAGACATGGAGAAATAGGAGACAGAAAGAGGGATAGAGAGAACGAGAGACAGGAATCAACTGTGCATAGAATAAAGGGGGAGATAGAGGATAGTTGAGAGACAGAAAGCGAGGGAGAAAAAGTGGGAGATATGGGGAAGACACATTGAGAGAGAGAAAAGAACACAGAAAGAGGGAGATAGAGAGACAGAGAGGAAGACAGAGAGAAAGGAAGATAGCGGCAGAGTGTGGTCCATAGACAGACACAAAGACTGAGATAGAGAGATAGATGGAAATAGAAAGAGGGAGGGAAGATGTAGAGAGACAGACTGACAGATTGAGACATAGACTGAGACAAACAAGCTGGAAGAGGGAGGAAAGCTGGAGGGAGATAGACAGAGACATAGAACCAGAGAAAGAGAGAAAGACAGAAAGAGGGAGGGAAGATGAAGATAGACAGACTGACAGATTGAGACATAGACTGAGACAAACATACTGAAAGAGGGAGGAAAGAGGGAGGAAAGCTGGAGGGAGATAGACAGAGACATCCCAGGACGAAAAACCAGTAGAAACCAGTAGAGAAAAACCATTAGAATCTCTACTGGTTTCTACTGGAAATTTTCTACTGGTTTGAATATGGAAAGTGAAATGATTTCCAGTAGAAACCATTAGAAAAATGCCAGTAGAATACCAGTAGAATACCAGTAGAAACCAGTAGAAATCTCTACTGGATCCAATACAAGACCAATAGAAGACCAGTAGAATACCAGTAGAAACCAGTAGGAATCTCTACTGGATCCAATAGAGCTTCCTACTGGTTTCTACTGGAATTTTTCTACTGGTTTGAATATGGAAAGTGAAATGATTTCCAGTAGAAATCATTAGAAAAATGCCAGTAGAATACCAGTAGAAACCAGTAGGAATCTCTACTGGATCCAATAGAGCTTCCTGCTGGTTTCTACTGGAATTTTTCTGCTGGTTTGAATATGGAAAGTGAACTGATTTCCAGTAGAAACCATTAGAAAAATACCAGTGGAGTGCCAGCAATTTTTCTTGGATCCATCAGAATACCGGTAGAAACTAGTAAAATACCTACTGGAGCCATCAGGAGACCAATATGAATCAAAATTAAAAATATTGATGAAATATCGATTTAAATTTAGTATATGATAATCCAAACTATGGCATATTTCCTTAACGTTTTAACCTAATCCTATCATATCCTATATTAATTCCTATTCTATCCTATTCCTATCCTATACCTATCCTAATTCCTACTCCATACTTCACAGACTTTCATATATATAGCAGTACGGTTATAAGGTTCATAATATATTGGTTACTCTAACTTACATTTAAGAAGATCATTTTTGTTGTTGTTATCATTATTGTCTTCACTTTAGTAGGTGACATTCACTATTTTATGTTTAAACTTGAAATCATTACTTGGTAAAATTCCTTTTATCTGGTTAGGTGGAGGTTATCTATTTAAAAGTACAAAATTAGGACACGTAAATACATGCATGAATATTCATGAGCATCTCTATTTCTATTGGTTTCTATTGGTTTCTACTGGTCTCCATTACCAGTAGAATTCACTGGTCTCTAATGGTTTCTACTGGTTTGACTTAGTATTTTTCACACTCCTTTTCAAACCATTAGATCTCACTAGTTTCTACTGGTTTCTACTGATCTCCAATACCAGGAGAATTCACTGGTCTCTAATGGTTTCTACTGGTTTGACTTTGTATTTTTCACACTCCTTTTCAAACCATTAGATCTCACTGGTTTCTATTGGTTTCTACTGGTTTGACTTTGAATTTTTGACACTCCTTTTCAAACTATTAGGTCTTACTGGTTTCTATTGGTTTATACTGGTCTCCACCAGTAGAATTCACTGGTCTCTAATGGTTTCTACTGGTTTGACACTGTATTTTTCGCACTCCTTTTCAAACCATTAGGTTTCACTGGTCTCTAATGGTTTCTCCTGGTTTGACTTTGAATTTTCACACTCCTTCTTTTTCAAAACATTATATCTCACTAGTTTCTATTAGTGTGAAAAAACAAAGTCAAACCAGTAGAAACCATTAGAGACCAGTGGATTCAAATATGGTATTGAAGACCAGTAGAAACCAATAGAAACCAGTGAGATCTAATGGTTTGAAAAGGAGTGTAAGAAAAACAAAGTCAAACCAGTAGAAACCATTAGAGACCAGTGGATTCTAATGGTATTGAAGACCAGTAGAAACCGATAGAAACCAGTGAGATCTAATGGTTGAGAAGGAGTGTGAAAAAAACAAAGTCAAACCAGTAGAAACCATTAGAGACCAGTGGATTCTAATGGTATTGAAGACCAGTAGAAACCAATAGAAACCAGTGAGATCTAATGGTTTGAGAAGGAGTGTGAAAAAAACAAAGTCAAACCAGTAGAAACCATTAGATCTCACTGGTTTCTATTGGTTTCTACTGGTCTTCAACACATTAGACTCTACTGGTTTCTACTGGTTTCTACTGGTTTGATTTCGTAGTTCCTCTTCAGACCAGTAGACTCTACTGGACCAGTAGAAACCAGTAGACGGTCTCTACTGGTTTCTAATGGTTTCTATGGGAATTTCGACCTGGGATAGAACCAGAGAAACAGAGAAAGACAGAAAGAGGGAGGGAAGATAGAAAGAGAGAGGAAGACGGGCACAGATCACAGTCCATGGACAGAGACATAGACTGAGACAGAGAGAGGTAGAAGGAGGGAGAGAAGGAGAGACAGAGAGAGAGAGAGAGAGAGAGAGAGAGAAACAGACATAGAGAGACACAAAGATAGAGACAGAGACAGAAAGAGAGAGAGAGAGAGAGAGAGAGAGAGAGAGAGAGAGAGAGAGAGAGGAAGATAGTGGCAGAGCATGGTCCATGGACAGAGGCAATAAGACGGGAAGATAGGAGAGACAGAGAGAGAGAGAGAGAGAGAGAGAGAGAGAGAGGTGGGGGAGGGGGGGGGGGGGAGTGAGAGGTGGGCGGGGCATTGAGCATCGTGGCACACGCCAGCCTGTGATAATAGACCAGAATCCACGTGCCAAGCTCTCCCACTGCGGCCGACCTGATTGGCTGCACGCCTGTTGATCCTCGCCCAAGCACGGGGTACCTCCAAGTCTAATAGCAGTAAGTTATCTCTGTACAGCCACCAGAATGGTCCACAACAGACTCCAAAATGTACTATTTGTCGACCTGTTGCACAATGCACAAAGCAGCCAGTGACTTGATTATGTGACGACCTAACTCAAGGAATCAAACCCCTTTTCTTCTCTGATCAACGATTCTGCCACGAAAGCCAGCCAAAACTTTTATATTCATGAAACAGAACTAAGCATAGCCAGTTGCTAAAGTGCCCTTAGCTACATGCGTTTTAAAGCAGCTACAGAGCTCCATTTTCCTTAAGTTGCCCAGTGAACCTACTTAGATATCATTAGATTGGCCATCTATAAATCTATACCCAGGTATATCATCAGACCTTGGTTTTCAATTGATATCAGGTACGTGTATGACCAGTTGGTGGAACATTACTTACAGAGACTACCAGTGAAACACAGATGATTTCAACTTTCTAAAATTCAACTATTTCAATTTCTAATTAGTTGTCCTTCAACTTTTGCATTCTTGTAGTCTTATATATCCAATGTCCCCCCTCCCCCCCCCCCTTTACCTTTACCCATTAACAGGCCACTCGCAGATCATTTCACTGGTAATACACACAAATCCCATAGAGCATCATTTAGTCTGGCATATGAAGGATTAACTGTGGTGCCCCTCCGTTATCCACTTCCTCTTTTCTCCCCCTTCCTTCCCCTTCCCTCCCCCCTCCTTCCCCCTTCCTTCCCCCTCCCTACCCCTTCCTTCCCCCATCACCACCACCCTTAAAGGGAATATCCTGTACTGTAAATACAAAAAGGCCTTCAAAAGGTGATCATGAGCAATCTTCTTGCCAATGGTCTTACATTCATGTATTGTCCATTTTAGAGACTTGCTGAAAGTTATTTGCTATAGAATTATCCACATTTGGAGTATTAGTGATTTAATCACAAATCTCAAATTGTTCGGGCCGAACATTTTGAGGATTTAATCATTAATCATTTATTACTCCAAATGTGGATCATATGAGGGCAAATAACTTCCAGCAAGCTTCTAAAATAGACAATACATGAATTTAAGACCCATTGGCAAGAACATTGCTAACAATTACATTTTGAAGGCTTTTTTGCCTTCCCAGTACAGTATACTGAACTGGACTTCACTCTCCGAAAGGGCACACTGCACTTGAAAGGTTTAACCATTTAATCAGACCATTTTTGTTACAAGCGAACAGAGCGACCCCGCGTTTACTTCAGGTCTGCTGGAACACAGTTCATGAGAAGTTCAAATTCCTATTCAAATCTCAATCGGCCCTTCAAAATTTCAATCTACAGATTCATATCACTTGATAACTTTTCATTCAATACATGCAGATGGATGACATTTTCCCCCCCTTCTTTTATTTGTGTATGTATGTGCGGTGGTGAAGGGGGGGGGGCCTTGGAAAGTAAAAAAAGATTACTTCCCCAGGCTAAGGGTTGGCCTCAAGGTAGCCTATTTGCCTACCAATAGGGGGTGGGGGGGGGGGGGGGAGGGTGAGGGTAAACAATGACTCAAGGGGGAACATTTGTCATCAAGTCAAACTTTACTTTTAGGGGGGAGGAGCAGGTTTGAACAGCACAATCCGTGTAAAGCAGCAGAATCATACATTTGTTTGAATGACTATTTGAAGAAACTAGGCAAATAGGCAGGAGCTGTGGACACATGACGATCAGCAAGTGTTTGGAGTAGTGCTTGGTAAAATTTGTAATAATCATACTGCAAACAACTGTAAGAATCTAGTATACCTTTATGTCAAACAACATAATATACAATACTGTGGATCTACAAATTTAATGACCTAAAATATGGTCTTGGCTATCTGTGTGCACAAAGACA
>OZ022597.1:11361441-11395524 GCA_963669155.1 Arbacia lixula
TCAGTCAATCGGCAGCGCTCGCTCGTTCTATAGAAATCGTGAGCGTTTTATTTTTCGTCTCGCGAAATCTCACGCGCAGATTTTGCTGCACGTAGATTATGAAGGAATTTGACATGCTCGCGAGATCTTTTGCTGGGGTCTTCTGTAAGCATACTGATCAGGATTTTTTTAGACAGGGATTGAGATTATATGTTTCTTAATAAATATTTTTAGTTTTTATCGAAATCCGCAAAGGAGTTTTTATGTAATTTGCCTTCAAAAACAGGCCTCAATTTTTTTTTGAAATATGTAAGCTCTCAGACCTTGCTGGATGCTGACCCTTCTATGGATTGTACGGCAACGACAGTTACGGCTCTAAAAAGCCAATACTTCAGCGGAGATTCTGATTCCAATATTGTTTGGGCTCAAAAATAAAACATTTGAGCTATTCGTCTTCAAAGTGACGCGAGATTTCAGAAATCGTACGGACTTCGCAACCGTTATATACGTAAGCTCCCAGACTTTGCTGGATCCTGACCCTTCTACAAATTGAACAGCAATACCAGTTACAGCTTTGGAAAGCCGGTACTCCAGCGGAGAATTTGATTCCAGTTTTGTTTGGGCTCAAAAATAAAACATTTGAGCTATTCGTCTTCAAAGTGACGCGAATTTTCAGAAATCATACGGACTTCGCAACCGATATTCGTCCGCAGGCAGCAGAAAACACACGATTTTATTTTCAGCTCGGTAGTCGTGACCTTCACTTTACCTCTCGAACCGCGAAAAAGGTCTCCTTTTCAAACTGCGATATCTCCATGAATATATCATATTTTTGTACACTTTCTTTTGTAACTGTATGTTGGAGGTCGACATTTACTAAGGGTGGAAAAAACATTTCATTGAAACAGGCAGACAAATATTGCAAATTCGAGATAAATATGTGGTTCTAATACAAATTGAAAAAATTAAAATAAACTCTATATTTCAATGTCAATCGCTTTTAAGCCCCTAATATTTAGAGATCATCTGAAGCGGAATTTATTGTACTTTATGGAGATACCATTATTTTTCAACCTCCCCCCATAGAAGGGTCAGCATCCAGCAAAACATCAACCATGTTCAAATCCAAAATGAGCGAGATATGACGAAGTTGTGAGCGATCCTAACCAGTCAATCATAGTCCGCGGACTATGATTGGATCGCCTTGGATCGCCGGTAGAATTTCGTTATTATCGTGGACTATGATTGGCTGGTTAGGATCGTTCACAACTTCGTCATATCTCGCTCATTTTGGATTTGAACATGGTTGATGTTTTGCTGGATGCTGACCCTTCTATGGGGGGATGTTGAAAAATAATGGTATCTCCATAAAGTACAATAAATTCCGCTTCAGATGATCTCTAAATGTTTAGGGCTCAAAAGCGATTGACATTGGAATATAGAGTTTATTTTAATTTTTTCAATTTGTATTAGAACCACATATTGATCTCGAATTTGCAATATTTGTCTGCCTGTTTCAATGAAATGTTTTTTCACCCTTGGTAAATGTCGACCTCCAACATACAGTTACAAAAGAAAGCGCACGAAAATATGATATATTCATGAAGATATCGCAGTTTGAAAAGGAGACGTTTTCCGCGGTTCGAGAGGTCAAGTGAAGGTCACGACTTCCTCGCTGAAAATAAAATGAGCGTATTTTCCGGTGCCTGCCGTTTGGCTGAGAGGCAGGAGTTAAAAATTGACTTGGGAAGAATAATAAACGTTCATTCTAATTGAACCCCCACCCCAAATCGGACATAAGAATTTGCAGTAGAGAGCCTACCATCAAGGCTGTTGAAAAATTATAATCCAAAATATCATAAACATATAATCAAAAATGAGGTAAATTCAAGTCAAGTACCGATATTTCCTCTTTGCTGTCTAATAAGACTAGCCCTGTTCATATACCATATACCGCTATTATTACCGATGCACATCGGTAAGCAAGTTTCCAGCCAGCTGCAAAAGCACCGTTCATATACACCCCAAAAGCCGTAATGTTGCGGTGTTTTGGACAGCTGGACTTTCTCCAAACCAATGGTGACATGTTCCGCTCAGCCATACGAGCGGTAGGATTAGTGTCCCACATGCCAGAGCGCGATGCAAAAGGCACAACATTTACACCTATTTTGCGGACAGGTAAATTCAAGTCAACTACCAATATTTTCTCCTTGCTGTCCAATAAGACTAGCCCCGTTCATATACCAGATACCGCTATTATTACTGATACACATCGGAGAGCAAATTTCCAGCGAGCTGCAAAAGCACCATTCATATACACCCCAAAAGCCGTAATGTTGCGGTGTTTTGGACAGCTGGACTTTCTCCAAACCAATGGTGACATGTTCCGCTCAGCCATACGAGCGGTGGGACTAGCGACCCACATGCCAGAGCACGATGCAAAAGGCACAACATTTACACCTATTTTGCGGACGCAGTTTATAAGATTCGCCTACCGCAGTATTGCGGTATTATTACTAGGTCTCGATCCGCGAAAAAGCCGCAAAATAAGCGCAAAAAAGGAGGAAGCAAATACCACGTTATTTGAGCGATTCCGGTTCATATACGCAGCTATCGGTAATGCACCGGCAAAATTGCCGCAAATGTTGCGCCTTTTTCGTGGATAGGCGGTGTATATGAACGGGGTGAATGATACAGAACAATTACACTACTGCAGCTAACCCTTTTGGAATAGATTCTGTACTTCTGCCAAGTACAGTGCAGATCAGAAATGCCCAAAAGCCTGAAGACTAGGCTAATAACCAACAGGCTGGCCAGCAACAGGAGTTGCAGAAATAGGGTCATAACCTTGATCCCATGCCCAAATCGCCCAATCATACAGCAGCATTCAGGGCCACCCTCTAGGTCACATGATAGATTTCGAGTGACAGCCTAATTAGCAAGAACAGCTCTCTCTGGCCGTGTTCAGACGCACTTTAAGTCTGGTATGGAATTAATCACCCTATAGATGGCACATTGGAAAATATAATTGTATAATACACACTAAATAAACTCAATTAATAAATCACAATCTTTAAATAGATTTATCCTGTTAATTTAGTTTCTTAAGATTAAGGGGTAGTGGTAAAGAGTGGTAGTGGTAAAGATTGCTACCTTTTCTGCAGTAATCACAGGCAGCCAGCTTTTATCTAATTTTAAAAAATTTCATAATTTTGAGATGATTTGTCAATCCTCATATCCAACATAAATGGGTTGCATGGTCATGACAGAGGGATACTCTTTTGAATACGGATTTCTTTATTCTTTACCACCTCTATAGCACAATTTTTTCTAAGCATGCTTATCTTTACGAATATGAAGTGGTTTTATCTACTCCTGAAATTTAGTGCGATAAGAATCAAGAGTGAAACAAAGATATCAGGATATTTGCTCAGGAAATCTTCCCAATGTAAGATCACATTATCGTTAGATAGCTCGTGGTAGCTCACATACAGTGAAGTAGATACACTTGGGAATAATTTGCTAAAGCTGTCTTACCATCATACCAACAGACAACATTGGGCATACAGGACAATCAACCATTACTTTCCAGATGTTCTTCGGTAGCTACTGGCGCGAGACTACCAGTACATGTGAATGGAACCTCCTCTTATGGAATGACCCAAGACTGGACTACCGGTAAACAATTCCATGCAAGGTTTACAGCACGTTTGAAAGGGCCATTCAATTCAGTGCGTTGTTGTTCAGACATGGTACATGTGTTGGGAATGCAACCCCATGTGGAATGACCGAAAATTCATAGGAGAATCATGAATGCTGTGCAACATTAGCAGCATGTCTAAAAGGGTGTCATGGGCCACGTTGCATTTGAGTTTTCAATGATTGTATATCATCATCAATAGTAACTTCCATGGCAACAGGTGCAATAACTAGAGCTCATTGGCTGTTGCCATGGTAGTTACCATATGCAACATGGCCCAGGTGCAATTAATGAGAGCTCATTGGCTGTTTCCATGGTAGTTACCATTGATGATACATGTAGATTACAATAATTGAAAACATTTATGCAACATGGCGCATGTCTTAAAAATTCTATCTGTATTTGGTTGTCTTGACAAACAGGGAGTTACATAGCAGTGCAAGCTCAGCTTTTCACATGACGTATGAACGCAACTCAATATGGAAGGACTGTAAATGCTGATCACAAAGTGATTAGAATCTATGGTTGCATGCAACATTAAG
Source organism: Arbacia lixula (assembly GCA_963669155.1). Lineage (NCBI taxonomy): Eukaryota > Metazoa > Echinodermata > Echinoidea > Arbacioida > Arbaciidae > Arbacia > Arbacia lixula. Next base: position 11,365,663 of record OZ022597.1, read on the forward strand.
CACGCGGCTGAAAGGGGCCATTGCTCTCCTGTTCTTCTTGCCCTGACAAAGGAGGGTCAGTGGCCTTACATGGCCCAGGACTGCTCTGTGTAGTCTACGATTCAGGCTTGCAGATCCTATGTTATCTAGCCTCACTGCCAAGCTGTTGTGAATTAATTTAACATCTAAAACTTTCCATAAAATACATCTGGGCCATGTTGCATGCAGTTTGTTAATCATTGTAACTTACATCAATGGTAACTACCATGGCAACAAGTGTAATAATGAGAACTCATTGGTTCTTGTCATGGTAGTTACCATGGATGGTAAGTTACAATAATTGACAACCGATATGCAGCATGGCCCTGGTTGCATTTAGACTAAGCAACCTACAAGTTCTTATGACAGAGTGAGAAAAGTGGAGAATGGGAAAGTGACTAACCTTAGTAGTCTTGTGAGTACTAGACCCTACTTTCCTGTTTGACTTAGAAATGCCTAACAAGCCGAGAAACAAGGCTAATCTTCAACAAATTGGAGAGCTGTATCAATTGCTTGGAATATCAGATTGAATCTAGACCTTTCTGACAGCAGTGCACATGAATAAAGAGTAGTCTTCATTTCAAGCACCAAAAATGATTTTGGGTTAGCGTGCCTCCTGGGCCCCATTGCAGAAAATTTACCATTAATGATAACTCTGCCATCAATGGTAACTACCATGGTAACACAGCTTGACAGCCAATCATATTCAAGGTTTCCATAGTTGCCATTGGTAGCAAAGTTACCATCAAAGGTAAGTTTTATGCAACCTGGCCCTGATGTTCCAGATCTGATACAGCATGATACAAGCTTTTCTGATAAAAGAAAAGAAAACGAAGGAAAACCCTTGAAGTTCTCTGAGTCATTCAGCTGTCAAACATAAACTACACAACTCCTTCAAATGTCAGGGCCCCGTTGCATAAGACTTACCATTGATATGGTAACTTTGCTATCAATGGCAACTTCTATGGAAACCTTGAATTAGATTGGCTGTTGAGCAATGTTACCATGGTAGTTACCATTGATGGAAGAGTTACCATTAATGGTAAGTTTTATGCAACGGGGCCCTGGTATGTCTATTCTAGGTTTCAGACTCAAGGTGTGCCTTTCATAAAGGGTGGCCACCAATATCTTTAGTAGTGTAGGTCTCAGACCCAAAATAAATCTGCTAAACAAATATGCATTAAACACAAATCCTATGAAATTAAAATTACAAAATACAGCAATGCTCAAGCCTTGGCTGGTTTAAAGATAGGGAAGCCCATTTGAAAAAGTGATGAAACTTGGCAGGAATCAGAAGCATACCCTAACGATAACGTGCATGAAATCTCACGGTAATAGATAGCTTCACAAGACTTTTCAGGAAAATTGAAAAATTATTCTTGTTTACGTTTGAAACGCACAGTTTTGTAGCGGCCTTAGTCTTGATTCGGATACAGTATTGGGGCGCAGTGTTGCATACTGTTTGCTTTAAAGATTGTCCGTCCCTTTTGCAAGCTTAAAATTTGAAATCGTCTATCATCGTAAATTGAAGAAAGTGTGATGCAAGACCATTTCTAAGAATATAGCATGTTGAAGCTTTCAGTATATGTAAAAAATTTCAGCCGTTAAATTTCAAACCGACTTTTTTCGTACTACGAAAAAAGTATTAGTCTTTGTTACAGTATCTATGTGGTTATTATGCGTGTGTGAAATCCTAATTTTATGAGTAACTACCAAACTTTGGAGATGATTCCTTCCATGTAACATTTTTTTTTCATAATGTGTTTCATAATTTAATAAACAGATTAATCAATAAAACAGGTATTTCAACACGAACTGCTAAGAGCCTGAGGTAAAGACTATTAATCAGACGTTGTTTACGTGCATTATTTGAATTCTACACTACGTATCAGTTTCAAATTGTGAATATAGAGCTTGCTAACACTTCTCTATATGTTTTGCCAATGTTTCGATGGTTTTGTGGTGATCTGAAAAAGGGACTGGCTGTCTTTAATGTGAAAAGCATGGAGCCGAAAAACCCAATGTGTGTTGATTGCGGTCTCAGCATTTAGGCTACAAGAACCAGAAAGCTTTTCAATGAGCCGTAGGAAACCTCCTCGACATCTATATAGCGATCGCCATATTTCTGCTCAAAGTCAGTTTCCAGCTCTATCACAGGGAGGAAAGTTGATAACAGTATTTTCTTTTCTGTCTTTAAAGGGCATATACTGTACTGGGAAGACAAAAAAGCCTTCACAAAGGTGATCATGAGCAATCTTCTTGCCAATGGTCTTAAATTCATGTATTGTCCATTTTAGAAACTTGATGAAGGTACATGTAATTTGTCCTCAAATGATCCACATTTGGAGTAATAAGTAATTAAATCACAAATCCTCACAATGTTTGGCCCAAACAGTTTGAGGATTTGTGATTTAATTTTGAATTACTCCCAATGTGGATCACTTGAGGGCAAATAACTTTCAGCAAGTTTCTAAAATGGACAATACATGAATTTAAGACCATTGGCAAGAAGATTGCTCATGATCACCTTTTTGAATGCTTGTTTTGTCTTCCTAGTACAGTATATGCCCTTTAACACCATGCTTGTAAGTCTCTCCAGCACATATTTTGAGAGCTGATGTCATAGCCGAGTTTGCGCATTCAGACGAGGGCACACCCTCTGTATGAAGTGCTCCTTAGTCCCATGTGTGATAAGGAATGCAGGTAGTCCAGGTTGTTCAACTCTTTCCTGGAGAAATGAAATGTCCCTCTACTTCCACCCTAGATGTGTTTGAAACAGCCTGAATCTGACAAAATAGCTCGCAATTTACTAATGTGAGAAATTAACATTAATTTGAAATTTGCTCTTCATCAGCCTGAAATTAGCAAATACCTTAGAATCGGTATCTCTTGCAATACACTTATTTTTGTGCTCTTCTGACAATACAGAGCAAGCGCGAATATATTATCAACACAAATTTAAAATGAGCCTGCTGTTTTCAGCAGGTTAGATGCAAAAATATATTGGGATTTTGCAGCTATTAATATTGGCATTAAACTTTTGCATTCAATTCAACATGATGGTTCCCCCCACCCTACTTCTTTCCCTCTCCTAAGGCATGTTTATCAACTCTTTTTTTGGTAGAATTAAGGTTTCCAAACGCGTTTATTTTTTTTTAAACGCGTTTCAGCGGGTTGATAAACGCAAAGGTGTTTTGATTATGGGGTTCGGAAGCTGTTTTGAAACACACAAATTTGTGCGATCCTAAATGTGTTTGAGCCAGACACGCGTTTAGAGAAGCGAGATAAACGCAAAGCTGTTTTGAAACGACTTTAAACCATGTTTTTCTGTAAACACATCGATCGCACACTATTGTACTACAAAACGGCGCAGAAGAGCTGCGTAGTGACAAGGCCGGTTTTCGACTTGGGTGATTGAGTTGATAAACACACCATTTCTTTAAACGCGTTCGTAAAGGCCTTTGGAAACGCATTTCAAATTCTGAAAAGATGATAAACATGCCTCTAGCCTTCCTGCCCAAAGCATTTACACTGGCAATAATTTAACTCCATCTGTGATTACCCTCTCCTCCTATTTCCAACCACTTAACAACAAAGATCACCAACACCCCCCTTTCACATTACAACACTAAAGAAGCCTGCTATGTTCAGCAGGTTAGACGCGCAAGTCTATTGGAATTTCGCAGTTGGGCCTGTCTACAGTAATGGGGTACATTTCTGTTACATTTATTGTAACATTTGCATAAGTCTCTTGAATTCCAATTATATTTTTTGTCTCTTAAATAAACCAGCCAATAATAATAACATATCAAAGAAATGTATTGATTTGCACTTTACAAGGTTTTGTACGCTTCAGAAAATTTGCCCGGCACAAATTTGCCATAGCACTTTCGTAGCACTCGTCTGTCCTGTTACCAACGTGCTATGGCAAATATGTACAGGCTTAGTTTAGAAATATATAATAAATGAACATTCAGAGCAGGATTTTTGCTGAAGTTATTTCGGAGGAAATTAATTCAACACTCAGTCATATTTTGGTGGGGCAAGGTGGAAATAATTTCAAATGATTCAGTTGCGCCAAAAAATATCCCTTTACTGTACACAGACCCAGTTGCTAGTCCTGGCATTCAATGCACTTCCCCCGCCCCTAACCCGCTCCCATGCTCACTGCCCAAAGCATTTACACTGGCAATAATTTTACTCCATCTGTGATTATCCTCTCATATTTCCAACCACTTCACAACAAATATCTTCAACCCCCCCCCCCCTTTCACACTACATCACAGAGGCCTTCCCCCCTCTCACATGTGAAAGGTGATTTCCTTCCCCAGCTCATCCCTGCAACCTTCGCAGAAGCAAAATTGAGATAGAGAAGAAAGAAGAAATGAGAGAAAAGAACGGAGAAGGAACACATCAATCTCCCCTTTCCACGTCATAAGACAGATTTTTTTTCCCCTTTTACATAATAATAATAACTCCACATTTATAAAGGACTCCATGAGCAACAAGTTTCTCTTAGCACTAAACATCAAATGAAACATATATCAATACTGACATTAAAGACATGAATAAATCAATAAACGTAAATCATTTTACACATACTTTGCAGGAAATTATATACATGCTCACAACTCTACCAGATACCGACATCTTAATTTACAAATAAGCTGGAATTTGGATGATTAAAGCAAAAGCCTCCACAAATATGAACTGCATCACAACACAAATACCATTTACCTGACAATAAAGATATCAGTTCCCATACTTTACAGCTGATGTAGAAAGGGAATAAAGTGGGACTATTTAGCCTTTTTACCAGGCTCTTAGGCATTTATCATCTCAACTTACAAATAGAGTCTGGTACGCTAAGACTAGTCAATGTATCATTCTCCATTTTTCTCATTCCGTCCATTGGGGCGGGGCGAAGGCGGAATTGAGAATGATTAGTCTACTGCAGCCAGACCTGTTTATTGAATATTATAGTATGGATTAAAAAATGCTCAACAGCCTTGCACCCAGGCTAGGAGAAGTTGATGCTAGAAATTGAGCCTACTACTGATAACCCCGGAGTCACTGTCCAGAATCCCATAGGAGGCAACGCACTATTAACGACCTGGGGGTGATGGTACTCAATTGCTTTCCAATCAAATCTATCACTCTGTGGACACCTCTGTTCCTTAAAGACATGGAAACCCCTATTGCAGGTCATTTTTTAATGCTAAGAATCATGGGAAATGGGAGAAGATGAGTAAATAAGTAAATTAAGTTAATTAAGTAAATAAGTAAGAGAAAATAAGTAAATAAGTCAAAGCAAATGTGTAAATAAGAATACAAATAAGTGATTAAGTAAATAAGCCACAGCAAATAAGTACACCATATCAATGGCATATTAAAAAAAGGAAAGAAAGAAATAAATATGTTAATGTGCATATATGCAGGTGAGTATCAATGACTGTCATACTTATTTCAAACTAAATTAGTTCTTTGACAGGAGTGGGCTCCAAATAAGGCACTGCCTTTCTTCCTAATCCTCAACACTTCTTTAATTTTGTATGTTTGTGATTGGTAAATGTTTCAAACAATGAATGAATTGTATGTTTGTGCTTAGTAAATGTTTAGAACAATGAATAAATAGTGTTTATTTTTGTTTGTTGTTTAAGTTCATTGTATCTGAACTCTATGCATGCTCTTTTGTTGTTGTTTTGGGTGGAAAAATAATAAAAAATAAATTGAATCTTGAAGATTTCTATGTCATTTACGTTTTGATGTACATGTCTTTCAATGTTGTTTTTTAAAGGGTTACTAAATTAGAAAAATAAGTTCCCACTAATCTATGTAAAAGTATCCACTAAAAACAAATTCCATATTTGTTTGTCGCAATAAAGTATCATTTTGACGAAAATTTGAAAAAATGCACACCTCCAAGTGACGTTATATGAGTCAAATGCAATTAAAGACTCCGCTGTTAAACATAGATTGTACGGAAGTCAACAATAATTTCTAATAGAACGTTATCATTATGTATGCACATTTTTTTACGCCGTTCAAACAATTCATTACCAATGGAAACCCCAAAGCTTGTCCGAGGTTTGTCGAGTAGCAAGAACTAATAGATTCAGAGTGCGTTCCATCTATTGAATCTGAATGACAAGATACAGGTGAATGCAATAACGCGTTACTACGCAGTTAGGGGGAAAGTTGTGAATACATTACGAAAATGTTTGATTGTTGACTTCCGTACAATCTATGGAATTTTTACTTCTCTGACGTCACTGGAAGCGTGTGTTTTTTTCAAATTTTCGTCAAAATGAGACTTTATTGTGGCAAACGCATGTGAAATTCGTTTTTAGTGGAAAATTTTACGTAGATTAGTGGGAACTTATTTTTCTAATTTAGTAACCCTTTAACAGCGGAGTCTTTTATGGCATTTGACTCCTCTGACGTCACTTGGAGGTGTGCATTTTTTCAAATTTTCATCAAAATGATACTTTATTGCGGCAAACAAATGTGAAATTCGTTTTTAGAGGATAATTTTACATAGATTAGTGGGAACTTATTTTTCTAATTTAGTAACCCTTTAAAGGAAGTAATTAAACAAGTGAACTGAACTGATGTGAATCCAAGGCCACATACATGCAACACATGTCATAAGAGTAATGAAGCCGTCTCCACATCAATTGTTATGTACGTGTGTGGTTCTGGACAATATCCCTGAAGAGAGAGATTCACTGGGGGGGTGTTTCACCAAGCTGTTCGTAAGTTACAATTGCTGGTGATCCCTTCTTGTGCTAAATGCGATACCACACTTTGTTCATTGAGAATCTGGTTAGGCACAAGAAGGGATCACCAGTCCTTTGTAATGTTGTTCATAACTTACGAACAGCTTGGTGAAATACCCCCAGGGTCTGACATTGTCTAGCCAAATATGATCACCGCTGCTTGCTCTACCTGCATAGTTTAGAACCAGTTATCTTGAAAAAACTGCTCACCTGATGTCACACTTTGGTATTCTGTTCTGTTACATCATCGGCATTAGAAATTGATACATTCAGTTGAGGCCAGAAGTTAACAAACACCCAGGAAATTCCAAGAACAGATGACACTTGCCAAACATCATAAAATATACTGTATCTTATATAATATTTGTGAAATCATGACGAATTTGATATCATACAAAATATGAATATGTCATGCCCCTTCATCACATTGCTCGGTCATCAGGAGCTGACAAATATTTAGGTGTCATATTTTCCCCCAAAATCTTCATATTTTAGATGAATTAAAAATAAAAACTTGACAAAAACATTTCAGATTTGTGCGAGTTACTTCTCAACACAAACATTTCAGATTTAATTTTTTTGTTCAGTGGTGACATATCATGATAGAAAATGTATTACAAAAATCATAGATTTGACATTATATTTCTATGAAACGATGTTTGAAAATGTAATAACAAACAATAGAATACATTTGGCACGAATATTACTTTTTTTCTTAAAAGAGAATTCCACCTGAAGTATAATCTATTCCCAAGGGCATCCCAATCACATGAAAGAGCTTAATACGCTCTTTCATTTGATACCAAATTCGTCATGGAAGTATTTATATTTCTGAAGATATAGTAAATTTTGTGTTCCAAGCAACCAAATTTAACTAAATTCCATGGGTGTATGTAAATTTTTGGCCTCAACTGTACCGGTCTTTGCATGAATAAGTGATGAATAGGTAACACACAGGTGACATGAATGACAAGTTGACACAATAAATGTCATATCGATGCATATCACCCGCAGACGTTTGGTAAATGAACACGCAGGGCAGTAACACTATCCACGAGGCTACCGCTTGGCTTATGATAATGATGCAATACTTGGGAACTTATACCAAGAACCTTTCTCTTTGATTCCACATTTGAATCCACCCACTCTCTAAATAGATTTTGCCTGGATTTGACACATAAACAAAATAGGATGCGCAGAAGAATTTGGGAAAATATCCTCACTCTATTTGCTTGCGCAGTTGTGACATATAATACCTACAATGCAAATATAAAAATTCCATCGAGGAATATTGTTATAATGTAAATGTGATTTCAAGTTGCAGTACAAAAGTCTCAATATCACACCGTTCCGTATCATATTCCATGAAAAATTAGCTGATAATCTTCCTTTCAGACAAGTAATATGAAAAACACGTGCAGCTGTGCTGAATCTAGTATTTTTATTAGTTTTATTAGTTTTATTTGCTTGTCCGCGTTAACTACATGGACATACAGCAATAATCACTTTGTGACAGAATCAAGAGTTCATCAGCGAAAGCTGAAATGTATGCATGGTTAGGAATAAACATTACCTAACATAAAATCCAGATGGACATGACACAATCACGTATACATCATATTGTTAAAAGCAGCTGCCAGTCATGAATATTGAGTGGCGGATTCGAACATTGTTTAAAGGGATGGATATACATTCTTTAAAGGGTTACTAAATTAGAAAAATAAGTTCCCACTTATCTATGTAAAGTCATCCACTAAAAACAAATTTCACATTTGTTTGCCGCAATAAAGTCTCATTTTGACGAAAATTTGAAAAAACGCACGCCTCCAGTGACTTATGAGAAGTCAAAATGCCATAGATTGTACGGAAGTCAACAATAGACCATTTTCGGAATGTATTCACAACTTTCCCCCTAACTGCGTGGTAACACGTTATTGCATTCACCTGTATCTTGTCATTCAGATTCAATGGATGGCATGCACTTTGAATCTATTAGCTATTGCTACTCGGACAAATCTCGGACAAGCTTTGGGGTTCCCATTGGTAACGTATTGTTTGAATGGCGTGAATAAAACATTTTATTTACACCATTGGCATTTATGGCATTTTGACTTCTCATACGTCACTGGAGGAGTGTGTTTTTTCAAATTTTCGTCAAAATGAGACTTTATTGCGGCAAACAAATGTGAAATTTGTTTTAAGCGGATGATTTTACATAGATTAGTGGGAACTTATTTTTCTAATTTAGTGACCCTTTAAACGTCCTTGCCTAAGCCGATGCTTCCATTCTCTTGCTAACCTGAATTCACGAGTCCTCGTAGGATAGGTGGTAATTCAAGGAAATGAACATTATATTACCAGTAGATATCGGAATTTGTGCTGTTTTTAGCATGTATACATGTACATGGTGATGGGGATATTTATATACAAAATAATTTACATGTTACACATGTCATAACATTACCAGCAGAAATAATGACTGACACTGCATAATCAGTGATGACCGAGGCACATGAATGTACGTACAATGGATGTACACACAACACATGTTACACTGGTATGTAACTTATAAGGGTATCACTGCGCAGAAATTGAACTCTTTTATATCAAAAATATATCTCAAACGAACATACAAAACAAAGTTTGAGATCCTGAATTTATTTCTACATTGCTAGGGAATCATTTTAATATCACATTTCAATAGTGTACCGAAGTGTGACGTCATTCGAGCATCATTGTCAAGACAACTGGCTCTAAACAATGCGGGTAGAGCAATTAGCAGCGGTGATCACAACGGGGACTGTAATTGGGAATGCCTAGCCAGATAGACAATATTGGACCGCTAAACCTTTCACTGGAGGGAGTTTGTTTACAGCCAATTGTCTTGATAACATGTTCATATGACGACACCACTTCGGTACTCTATAGTTCTGTCCAATAACGACACCACCTCACGATACTCTAATCGATCGCAGCCAGCAAAGCCCTAAGTATCATGCTAGCCGCATGTGTACACATTATAGAATGAAAGGTCGAGCGAGCGCGATCGTTTCTGCCGGCGATAGAACGCTATAACATACACGTATTGATCTAGCTGCCATACAAAACAAATAAACGCGCGGAACGTTGAGATAGCCGATGTTCCGTGCGATGTATTAATTAATTGCATTTTTCTCTTATTACAAAAACATATGAGACCCCTCAACAAGATGATTGATATTCAATTTTTGTACCAAAACAACAAAGCATTGGTTTTGTAATGCCCGGAGGTCCCCTTTAAGGACCTATCGGGGAGTAAAAAAAAAAAATATTCTTCTGGTCACACATGACTGAGGTTACTCTCCTCTTGGAATCGTATGAAATATATACTCAACATCAAGAAAGTATTTTGATATTTTAATTTGTACAAATTATTTCCTGTAAGATATCAATTTTACAGGTAGTATACATACAAATCACCCATAATATCATGAACCTGATAGCTAAATATGACCTTTGACCTTGCAATGTTAACCTTTGACCTCGTTATTGGGCCATCCATCACATTCTGTAGAGTATTGGTAACATTAGGTGCGTCTTCATAAGCCTGATCAGATGAAATAGTGAAAATACGTGCTATCCGCAAAACAACAACACGATACATGAGGTGTCCTCAAATTATGCTCACGTACCTTGTAATATGTCTTCGCAGAATACCAAGGCTCAAAGAGAAATACTCAATTCGAACAGAAGCACCACCAGGTATTTACATTGATACAAACTCATTTTTTTTATCATAAAACCAGACTTTATAGTTTTCAATCCTTGCCCCCACCCCATGTTTTGTTTCGGAGTGAAGACAGGAAAATGGTGGCAGAAGTCATAATTTAAATTTTGCTCCCACAAATATATGATGGGGGTAGTACCCCCTGGTTATGCCACTATGTTCTTCTTCGAAGCCGCCCATCCTCTTCGTCTTTGTTCCAGCATGGTTTAAAGGGGGCAGCTCCTATCCCCCCCCCCCCCCCCCCACGCCCCCGGGCATCCCCTGGCCATGCCACTGAGTAAAACGTTGGAAAACCTCTCCCTCCTCATCCCTTATCATCATTCCAACATGGAGTAAAGACAGAAGATGTTAGCAGAGGTCAGAAATTGGTTTCGCTCCTTCAAATATGAGGGGGGTTTATCTGCCCCCTCTACCCCCTGGCTACGCCCTGTTGCTCTTTGGCAGAGCTATCCATCCCCCTGTCTTTGTTCCGGCATGATGTAAAAACAGGGAAATGTCGAGGAGGGCTATCATTCATATTTTATACTCAAAGTTACAGGGGGGCGACTTCCCCCTCTACCCCCTGACTACGCCACGTTGCTCTTTGGCAGAGCTATCCATCCCCCTTGTCTTTGTTCCGGCATGATGTAAAAACAGGGAAATGTCAGGGAGGGTCATCACTCAAATTTCACACTCAAAGTTATTTGGAGAAGGGGCCACTATACCCCCTCAAGCCCCTGGCTACACCACTGAGTTTCATAAAATCTTCTGCAGAGCGAGCAGTCCATTTCATCTTTGTCCCAGCATGATGTGAAGACAGTGAAATCTTAGAACAGGTCAAAAATTCACATGAAGCTCCCACAGATATGGGATGGTATGGGGGGGGGGCACAACTACCCCTCTCCCCATGGCTACGCCCGTCTTTGTATCAGCGTGGAGGAGAGATAGGGCAAAGAAGGGCACAGGTGATAGGGGTCATCGTTCGTGTGCCTCTTTGTTAGCATCGCGTGCCAAGAAAATCTGAGGGCTACTTCAGAGCTGATCACTATTTACAAGAGAGACCAATAAAGAAGAGAGAGAGAGAGAGAGAAAGAAAGGAGGGGCGGATATTGAAGAGAAGAACAAGAGAAAATGTGGAGAGAATGTAAATGGGGAAGAGGGGGGGGGGAGAAAGGAGACAGAATGAAGCAGGAGAAAGAGCAGGAGAAAGAGAAAGACAGACAAAGATGGAAATGAAGAATCGTGAGTGAGACAGAGAAGAGATCACTCATAGGTGCTCAAGATAGCAACAGTTAGTGTTGAAACATGAGAGGAAGATATAAGAGAAAGATTGAGAAGAAGAGAGGAAGACTGAATGAAGAGATCGAGGGACAAACAAAGCTACAAGAAACAAAAGGCGTGATATAAAATTAAAATGAGTGTTACAGAAAGGAATTCCCCAAAGTTTTCTGTAGTGTACTGCTGTTGCATCAGCTTCATCAAAAGACAAGTAGGTGCACAAAAAGACTAATCATGGAATAAGAAACGAAAAAACAAAAGAGAGAGAACAAGGTTAAAAGACGGAAAGAAATACAGAGATAAACAGAGACAACACCAGAGAGATTGGGGGAGGAAGACAGACACATAATCAACAAACCTATTCAATGCAAATTCGTGTAAACTTTGCGCTTTTATTCCGTGTGGTAATAAAGTTTGCCCCATTTAGAGGACAACTTGTGAAACACCTGCCGCTGTGTAGCCTCGCTTCCGGGTAGCTGGGACATTTAAAATCCAAGTACCACACATATATAATTGGGTCTTGTAATGCCAAGACTTATTCTTCTCCACAACAGTCCACCCATCATGTGAGGGTGAGGGGAGATGAACTGAAAATTGATTAGTCTTCCTCAGCCAGACCCATTTGATTGTATAGATTGGGATAAGAAATGCCTCAGTCTCAAAGCCAGACTAGCCCCTGTGTGTGGCTAGCTATTTGTGTGTGTACATAAGCCATCACATTCCTCAATGATTTAGGCCCTCAGGCATGCCTTATACAAGGTCGATGAAAAGAAAATATTTGAAGTAGCAGATTGGAAGAAAAAAAAATCGTTGGAAAATCATGAAAATGATAAATTTCCAGTTGGGCCTCAAATTTCATCACATATGAAGTGTAATAATATGCACTGCTACTTTGATTTTGATTGCTGTAGGTATAATCCTATGAAACCTAACTGAGCATTACATTCATAAAACATAAGGCCAATATACATTGATAGAATGAAAGGGAGAAAGAGAGAGGGAGACAGACGGACGGACTGACAGACAGACAGAGAGGGGGTGAAGGGGATGAGAGGGTAGAGGGGGGGGGGGGGGAGGGAGAAAGGGTGTAGAGAGGGAGAGACAGAGGGGGAGAGGGAGAGACAGAGGGGGAGAGAGAGAGAGAGAGAGAGAGAGAGAGAGAGAGAAAGAAAGAGAGTGAGAAAGAAAGAGAGAGGGGTGAGGTGGGGGACTCAAAAAATGGCAGTAAGACCAAAGGAGAGAGAGACAGAGGGAGAGAGAGAGAGAGAGAGAGAGAGAGAGAGAGAGAGAGAGAGGGAAGGTGAATATCATTAAGGGAGAGGGCATGAAATGTTATCATTCTAACAGACTTCAAAACTTCTGCATTTTCTTGGCCAATTAGTTCTCGTCTCAAATCCCTCTGTCAAGCAAAAGAAAATCATGTTTCTTTCCGATGACTTCCTATGTAGCCTACTTCTTCCAGAGATGAAACCCTCAGACAACAAAGGCAATCCGAGAAAGTCACAAAGTCAGCGTTTCTGCCTTTTTTCCCTCCCCTTTGGTTTCATGTTAAGAACCAGTTGGTTTGATGAATTGAACATAACAGAATGTCAATTCTTGACATACTTCTCCTCCTTCGGTTTCCTCCTGTTCCTTCCCTCAAAAACTCTGGACAAACCTCACAAGGCCCCTGACATATGACACAAAATAATGTATAACTCCTTCAGTGCTAGATAAAATAGTGCTGTACAGAGTCTATATAGTGCAAATATGCTACAATGGCACTGAGAGATTGATTGCTGGTTGTTTCAAGAAATCATTTTCTAACTACATGAACAGAGGTTTATGGAGTTAGACCTGCTATTAAGTATTATCAGAAAAAAAAAACATGAAAAATGGAAATGTATCTCCATCTTTTCTCCTTCTTGTTCTTATCTTCTTCTCCTTTATCTCTTCTGCTTCCATTTTTTTATGATTTTTCTGGTCCTATGACTGCTTGTTCTTCCTGTCCATTTCTTCATTCTAGCCCCCCCCCCCCTTTCCCCCTATCCCCTTTTTGTGTATCTTAAATACACCAAAAGGTGCCAAGAAAATTAGAAAGAAAGAATACAAAACTTCAGTCCAAACATCCGTACAAACCACCAGCCAGGTCTATTGGTTCACGATAGGAAAAGATAAAAGCCAAGAAGAGGGGAAAAAAATGAATTCTCCGACAGTGTGTCGCCATGGCTAATTTGACCAACTGTTTTGTGAAAAAGCACTGACATACAAAACTCGGAGCATGTGAGAGACAGACAGAGACACAGAGGGAGAGAGAGGACAGAGCGAGAGAAGAGAGGAACAGAGACATGGAGAAATAGGAGACAGAAAGAGGGATAGAGAGAACGAGAGACAGGAATCAACTGTGCATAGAATAAAGGGGGAGATAGAGGATAGTTGAGAGACAGAAAGCGAGGGAGAAAAAGTGGGAGATATGGGAAAGACACATTGAGAGAGAGAAAAGAACACAGAAAGAGGGAGATAGAGAGACAGAGAGGAAGACAGAGAGAAAGGAAGATAGCGGCAGAGTGTGGTCCATAGACAGACACAAAGACTGAGATAGAGAGACATGTTGAAATAGAAAGAGGGAGGGAAGATGTAGAGAGACAGACAAACAGATTGAGACATAGACTGAGACAAACAAGCTGGAAGAGGGAGGAAAGCTGGAGGGAGATAGACAGAGACATAGAACCAGAGAAAGAGAGAAAGACAGAAAGAGGGAGGGAAGATGTAGAGAGACAGATGGACAGATTGAGATATAGACTGAGACAAACAAACTGAAAGAGGTGGAAAGAGGGAGGAAAGCTGGAGGGAGATAGACAGAGACATAGAACCAGAGAAACAGAGAAAGACAGAAAGAGGGAGGGAAGATAGAAAGAGAGAGGAAGACAGGCATAGATCATAGTCCATGGCCAGAGACATAGACTGAGACAGAGAGAGGTAGAAGGAGGGAGAGAAGGAGAGACAGAGAGAGAGAGAGAGAAACAGACATAGAGAGACACAAAGATAGAGACAGAGACAGAAAGAGAGAGAGAGAGAGAGAGAGAGAGACAAAGATAGAGACAGAAAGAGATAGATAGATAGAGAGAGAGAAAGAGAGAGAGAGAGAGAGAGAGAGAGAGAGAGAGAGGAAGACAGTGGCAGAGCATGGTCCATGGACAGAGGCAATAAGACGGAAAGATAGAAGGAGAGAGAGAGAGAGAGAGAGAGAGAGAGAGAGAGAGAGGGAGAGGGGGGGGGAGAGGGGGAGAGAGGGGGGGGGAAGAGAGAAGTGGGCGGGGCATTGAGCATCGGCACACGCCAGCCTGTGATAATAGACCAGAATCCACGTGCCGAGCTCTCCCACTGTGCCCGAGCTGATTGGCTGCACGCCTGTTGATCCTCGCCCAAGCACGGGGTACCTCCAAGTCTAATAGCAGTAAGTTATCTAGTGTACAGCCACCAGAATGGTCCACAACAGACTCCAAAATGTACTATCTGTCGACCTGTTGCACAATGCACAAAGCAGCCAGTGACTTGATTATGTGACGACCTAACTCATGGGATCAAACCCCTTTTCTTCTCTGATCAACGATTCTGCCACGAAAGCCAGCCAAAACTTTTATATTCATGAAACAGAACTAAGCATAGCCAGTTGCTAAAGTGCACTTAGCTACATGCATTTTAAAGCAGCTACAGAGCTTCATTTTCCCAAAGTTGCCCAGTGAAACCTACTTAGATATCATTAGATTGGCCATCTATAAATCTATACCCATGCATATCATCAGACCATGGTTTTCAATTGATATCAGGTACATGTATGACCAGTTGGTGGAACATTACTTACAGAGACTACCAGTGGAACACAAATGAGTTCAACTTTCTAATTAGTTGTCCTTCAACTTTTGCATTATTGCAGTCTTATATATCCAGTGTCTCCCCCCTCCCTCGCCGCCCCCCCCCCCCCTTCCCTTTACCTTTAACATGCCACTCGCAGATCATTTCACTGGTAATACACACAAATCCCATAGAGCATCATTTGGTCTGGCACATGACGGATTAACTGTGCTGCCCCTCCATTATCCACTTCCTCTTTTCACCCCCTTCCTTCTCCCTTCCTTCTCCCTTCCTTCTCCCTTCCTTCTCCCTTCCTTCTCCCTTCCTTCCCCCTTCCTTACCCCTTCCTTACCCCTCCCTTCCCCCATCACCACCACCCCTTAAAGGGCATATACTGTACTGGGAAGACAAAAAAAACGTCAAAAGATAATCGTGAGCAATCTTCTTGCCAATGGTCTTAAATTCATGGATTGTCCATTTTAGAAACTTGCTGAAAGTTATTTGCCATAGATTTATCCATATTTGTAGTAATTAGTGATTAAATCACAAATCTTCAAATTGTTCGGGCCAAACATTTCGAGGATTTGTGATTTAATCACTAATTACTCCACATGTGGATCATATGAGGGCAAGTAACTTTTAGCAAGTTTCTAAAATGGACAATACATGAATTTAACACCATCAGCAAGAAGATTGCTCGTGATCACCTTTTGAAGGCATTTTTGTCTTCCCAGTATAGTATACTACCTTTAAACTGGGGTTCACTCTCCAGAAAGGGCACACTGCACTTGAAAGGTTTAACTACTTTAATCAGACCATTTTTGTTACAAGCAAACAGAGAGACCCCACATTTACTTCTGCTGGAACACAGTTCACTAGAAGTTCAAATTCCTATTCAAATCTCAATCGGCCCTTCAAAATTTCAATCTACAGATTCATATCACTTGATAACTTTTCATTCAAATACATGCAGATGGATGACATTTTCCCCCCTTCTTTTATTTGTGTATGTATGTGCGGTGGTGAAGGGGGGGGGGGGGGCCTTGGTAAAAAAAAATGCTTAGTTATTTCTTTGGATTACCTCCCCTGCAGGCTAAGGCTTGGCCATCAAGGTAGCCTATTTGCCTACCAATAGGGGGTGGGGGAGGGGGGGGGGGTTAGGGGTAAACAATGACTCAAGGGGGGAACATTTGTCATCAAGTCGGACTTTACTTTTAGGGGGAGGAGCAGGTTTGAACAGCACAATCTGTGTAAGCAGCAGAATCATTTGTTTGAATGACTATTTTGAAGAAATTAGCAAATAGCAGGAGTTGTGGAAACATGACGATCAGCAAGTGTTTGGAGTAGTACTCGTTAAAATTTGTAATATCATATCACAAACAACTGTCAGAATCTAGTATACATTGTGTCAAACAACATAATTTATAGACAACATACTGTGGATCTACAATTAATGACCTATATGTAAGCAGTGGAATTCACTGCATACTAGAAATATATTAGCACTGGTAGCACAGAGGAGTATACAGAGAGAAAGTATGCACTTCCCAAGGCAAAAACAGTAAAACTGTTGTTCAGGGATTTATGGTATGTCCAGTGGGAGAGCTGTGGTCAGTTGTAAGTGGAATCCTGCCCCTGTTCAGACTCCAATAATATGTCCTTCATCTTTTCCCCCTCTTGACATTCCTTTGCTCCTTTTTATGTGGTTCTCTTTAGCTTCCCCCTTTAAGTTGTTTGCATCTCCTTGTTGGAAGAGAGAAGTTTGGGGTAGTTATGTAGCAGCATGTACAAAGGAGAGTCAGTCGAGATTTGGAAGCGGAGAGAGGAAGAAGTAGAAGTAGCAGTAGAAATAGAACAGTAGTTAGGCGAGTGCAGGGAAAGTGCTGGAAGAGAAACTTGTATCATAACTGGAAGATCATTATCAATAAACGGGATCTCTCGCCTGAGCCATAAACATACTTATTTGTTTGTTTCTCCTTTAATAATCAGTAACAGTAATCGAACCCCTGTAAGTGACTAACGAGTGCTTACATAAAATTTGGTGTCAGGAGTGGGATATCGAAATCGATTATTGAAGTTCGGCGAGAGACAACCAACCATGGCAACCGACAAGATGCCACCCCGTCAGTGGAACATGACATTCATCAATTGGATGTATGGGCAGTTAGAAGACTTGGACAGAAGATTGACAGCCATTGCTGCTCGCAGGGAGCAGGAGAGGATTGCTGAGATAACACGTCAAGGACGTAGGTGTTACAACTGTGACAGGCAGGGCCACTTCGCCAGGAGCTGCGACCGTGGATGGCGACGCCGCCCATCAAACCGATCCCGTCAACCTCCCCGAGCCTCTCAGCATGACCAGGACCATTACTGGCAGGCGGAAAACTAGGATGCGCCGGGGCTGAGGGTCACGCTCCGGAAAGGAAACCAGACCCAACCACGAAACGTTCTCTGTCCCCACGACCACCTTCCCCCATCGTCTCAGGCACTGTGAAGTGGTTCAACGTCAAGAATGGCTATGGTTTCATTATCAGGGACGATACTAAGGAAGATGTGTTCGTCCATAAGTCAGCTATTGCACGGAATAACCCGAGGAAGTATCAGCGCAGTGTCGGTGACGGAGAAAGGGTCGAGTTCTACGTCCAGATAGGCAAGAAGGGCTACAAGGCAGTTCAAGTTACTGGCCCTGGATTCACTCCAGTGCAGGGCAGTAGATACGCGGCTGACAAGCGGCGCCCACGACGTCGTCCACGTCAACCCCGCCAGCACCGAGGACACCACTGGCAGAGACACTGGGACGGGAACCCCCGACAGAGGTTTCACCAAAATGAGCCTAGCCCCTTCTCCTCCACCCCGGACACAGAGCCGTCTACTCCAGTCCGAGCGGCAGCTGAGGAGCCGCCCTCACCCAATGTCCAGCCAGAAGGAGAGAGACGAGGTCCAGGTATCTATCCAGTCTTTCATGCTCCACCCCCACCCCGTCGCGATCACGCCCCGCCTGAAGTTGAAGAAGTTCGTCCTGATGCCGTTCCCCGCTCCATCAACATCGAAGTGGAAACCCCGGCTGGACAGGAAGAACAAAGCAACCCCTCGCTTGTCCCAGATTCCCCATCTCCCGTCCAAACCAGGTCCTCCACTAGGTCCAACAAAGGTGTCCCCCCAGACCGATATGCAGCATCTCTCCGTGTAGTTGAACCAGAATTTGGCTCGACCCAAATGTATGACTCATTTCCGTTGAAAACCATTAACCGTATGTTACCATTCACCATGACTGTAGGTCCCACATTTTTGTAGGACGTGTAATGTCATTTATTCATACGTAATTCTGTATGATTAATTACGAGGAGAGTTTTGCATCATGTTTCGTTCATGTTGAGACTATAGTACATGTAGGCAATGAAAGGGACAGAATTTCGCGGTAAACACTATATGCATTTACAATATACGATGTACATGTATACCGGTAGTTAATAGGGCTTGTTTGCTTGCTTGATTACTTAAAGTGTTAAATTATGTACTTATAAAGCGAGGCATTTCGATCGTGTGCTATATTGCTAGGTTTAGTTAATGATTATGTTAATGTTTTAAAATATATCTTAGTTTCGGAATACCTCTATGGAAGAGGCATTGTTAATGACAAACAATCATGACAGTGGAAGTCATGATCAAAGTTGGCAGGGAGATATGTAAGCAGTGGAATTCACTGCATACTAGAAATATATTAGCACTGGTAGCACAGAGGAGTATACAGAGAGAAAGTATGCACTTCCCAAGGCAAAAACAGTAAAACTGTTGTTCAGGGATTTATGGTATGTCCAGTGGGAGAGCTGTGGTCAGTTGTAAGTGGAATCCTGCCCCTGTTCAGACTCCAATAATATGTCCTTCATCTTTTCCCCCTCTTGACATTCCTTTGCTCCTTTTTATGTGGTTCTCTTTAGCTTCCCCCTTTAAGTTGTTTGCATCTCCTTGTTGGAAGAGAGAAGTTTGGGGTAGTTATGTAGCAGCATGTACAAAGGAGAGTCAGTCGAGATTTGGAAGCGGAGAGAGGAAGAAGTAGAAGTAGCAGTAGAAATAGAACAGTAGTTAGGCGAGTGCAGGGAAAGTGCTGGAAGAGAAACTTGTATCATAACTGGAAGATCATTATCAATAAACGGGATCTCTCGCCTGAGCCATAAACATACTTATTTGTTTGTTTCTCCTTTAATAATCAGTAACAGTAATCGAACCCCTGTAAGTGACTAACGAGTGCTTACATATATATATGCTCTTGGCTATCTGTGCGCAACATGAAATGTTACATGTTAAATGTTACATAAAGAGAACAATCTTGAGCTATAATGTACAGCCAAAATATTTGCAAACAATAATGTACTATTGCATCATCACAAGGAATAATAATAATATAATATTAATATACATGTATTATTATAATATAATATAATATAATAACGTTAACATGATGTTTTCTACAATGTTTTTAAGCGCAATTGCAGAAAGAGTTTGTCAAGGGAATTGCTCATAAAGCAATTGCTAAAATCATTAATAATTTTCTCGTTATAATTGGCAAAAAGATGTGTAGTAAGCCAATGATGATTTCAAGGCCTGGTAATGTAAGGGTTAACTCTCTAATTACCATGTGCAGTAAGCCAATGGCCCAGTAATGTAAGGGTTAACTGTCTCATTATGGTGGTCATGAAGATGTGTAGTTAGCCAATGGTAATTTCAAGGCCTGGTAAAGCAAGGGTTAACTCTCTCATTACCAATGGCACAACGATGTGTAGTAAAGCCAATGGTGTTTTCAAAGCCTGGTCATAGAAGAGCGAAAGGAACTCCAAGCAACATGTGGTCAAGAGGAACACAAGCACATGGCGAGTGCCGGAAAACTTATCCTCCCTTCACTGCCGATGAATAGGTCATCTTTCCCCGTCCCTTTAAACTTTAAATCCCCCCTTCCATTTAAACACATAGCCCCACATGCCCCCCTCTCTCCTGTTATTCACTCCTATTAAAATAACGTACTTCAGGCCTTTTCATAAACATAATTATGTGGTTAGCTACTTTATATACCCCCTTTTGCCAGACGTTTCTTTGTGTGTGCTCTAGGCACACGCTTCCTCACACCATGCTCACACCATTGGAATGTGCTCTCCAACTTCTTCCCCTCTCTCTCTCTCTCTCTCTCTTTCTCTGATGAATTTGTAGTCATTTAAATACAAAGTCAGGCCAAGAAGTAGATATGTTAGCTCAGAGACAAAATACTAGATGCGATGCCCCCCCCCCCCCCCCCCCCATATACACACACACTATACGCTCGTTACCACCTGCCTAGCTCTCCTATTGTGTATTGGAATCCCCACCTGCCTAACCTTTGACCTTTCCTTTATGTTTCTTTCTGCCCTTGGTCCCAAGATAACCATGAACCTTGGTGGCGCAGTTTGTGTAGGTGATCGGTTCTGTGGTTCTGCGGTAGCCCTTTTTTTCTCTCAGCTTTTTCCTCTTTTTTTGGAGGGTCTGCTTGCATATGCTCACTTTGTTTTTCTTTCGCTCTTTCAAAGTTCACTTCCAAATATTTTCCTCCCGTCTGCATAATTGTCTTCTCTCCTTCAATTTTTTTTTCTCTCTCTCTCCCTCCTTCTCCCCCTCTCTCTGCATCCTTCCCCATCTCTCTCTCTTTCTGTAGCTCTCTCCTTTTCTCTCTCTCTCACTTTCATGCACTTGCTGTCCTTATGTATTTTAACAAATTCTCTGCCTTGGTAGCTCTCACCCAAATTTTCCCCCTTCTTCCAGCCCCCCCCCCCCCCCTCTCTCTCTCTCTCTCCCTCTCTTTCTCCCTCCCTTGCCCTCCCTCCCTCCCTCCTTCCCTCCCTCCCTCCTTCCCTCCCTCCTCCCTCCCTCCCTTCCTCCCTCCTTCCCTCCCTCCTTCTCTCCCTCCCTCCTTCCCTACATCCCTCTTTCCCTCCCTCCCTCCCTCCTTCCTTCCTTCCTTCCTTCCTTCCTTCCCTCCCTCCCTCCCTCCCTCCCTCCCTCCCTCCCTCCCTCCCTCCCTCCCTCCCTCCCTCCCTCCCTCTCTCTCTCTCTTTCTCTCTCTCTCTCTCTCTCTCTCTCTCTCTCTCCCCTGCTCTCTCCCAGTGAATAGCAGGGCTGGCCAGCAGGCCGGCTGGCTGGCTGGCTGGCCTGGCTGGCTGGTGGTAGGTGGCTGTGAAAGAATTTGTCGAGGGAAGTGGCGGCACACGCTCAGCGCGTGGCCAGAAGCAGCTGAGGGTTATCCCAGCTCTGCCTGAGTGAATTCCTTTGCAGCCAAGTTGAATAGAAGCGAGGGGCTCAGAAAAGGGGGGAACAGTAGGGTTGGCTTTCTGCTGGAGCCTGCTGCTAAAGCCTAAACCCCCCTCAATAGACCCAAGCAACCGGCTGGAATATAAAAAAAAAAAAAAAAAAAAAAAAACCTGCCACCCACACCTCTGACCCAACCATGCTCGGCGAAAAAAAAGAGGATTTCTTTGAAGTTTTGGTGTGTCGGCCTTTCAGACTTTTTACCCCTGTTGAGATGGGAGCGCGGAACAATAAGGGGGGAGAAGTTTGTTAAAGTTTAATGGGCAAGAGGCGCGTGGCTGCACCCGTGTCAGGCTGCTGATTAACACATTCCATTAGAACGAGCTCAAAGAAATGGTGAAAGCTGAAGGAAGGGCCCAACAATTCAATCAGGCATACTTATTTGCCCAAGGATATGTCATAATTTGCCTTTATTATAGGGAGCTCCGGCACAGCTGGATTGCTGGCTCATACTGGTTCTTTCAAGTTTGTTCTCTCTCTCTAGCCCAGCCCCGCCCCTTTCTCTCTCTCTTCTCTTCTCTGCCCCCCCTCCCCATCCACCTCTCTCTTCTTCTCCCCCCCCCCCCCATTCCCCCTCTATTGCCACCCCCCCCCCCCACACCACCATTCTCTCTCTAAATTTCTTACTCCGCCCCTCCCACATCTGACAGGAACGTGCAGGCTCCGCCCACTTTCTGCAACCAGCGAAAAGAACGAAACACATCTTGCAAAACCTCGAATGCACTCAAATAAACCAAGTAAGAAGCTAGTCATACACAGAAAGAACACTGCATGCATAGGGCTACTTAAAATTAAGTTAAAATCCTACATGACCACCGTACGTAAGCAAGAAGCGTGGTCGTATACAGAAAGAACAGTGCATGCATAAAGCTACTTAAGTAAAAATCCTACATGACCACCGTACGTAAGTAAGAACCATGGTCATACACAGAAAGAACAGTGCATGCATAAGGCTACCAAAGTAAAAATCCTACATGACCACCGTACGTAAGTAAGAAGCATGGTCGTATACAGAAAGAACAGTGCATGCATAGGGCTACCAAAGTAAAAATCCTACATGACCACCGTACGTAAGTAAGAAGCATGGTCGTATACAGAAAGAACAGTGCATGCATAGGGCTACTTAAGTAAAAATCCTACATGACCACCGTACGTAAGTAAGAACCATGGTCGTACACAGAAATAACAGTGCATGCGTAGGGCTACTTAAGTAAAAATCCTACATGACCACTGTACGTAACTAAGAACATCAGAAGGAGAAGATATTCGAGTAAACCTAACGGCCATAATAAACTGACATGAGCCTCTGTCTAATAAAGAGATGCAATTTGATCTGGAAAGGCTACGTTTGAAATAAATCACACGTAAGTTGCGATCAATCTCAAATCTTGTGTCACATTTGTGCTTTTATTGAAACCGACTGAATTTCAGGGTGAACTATCCATTTTATGCAATACTTCTCAATGATATGTGTGTGCTTTATTGGTGACAAAATGCAGACTTGGCACACAGAAGTGTTAAAGGGCATATACTGTACTGGGAAGACCAAAAGGCCTTCAAAAGGTGATTGTGAGCAATCTTCTTGCCAATGGTCTTAAATTCATGTATTGTCCATTTTAGAAGCTTGCTGAAAGTTATTTGCCATAAAACTATCCACATTTGGAGTAATTAGTGATTTAATCACAAATCCTCAAATTGTTCGGGCCTAACATTTTGAGGCTTTGTGATGAAATCACTAATTATTCCAAATGTGGATCATATCAGAGCAAATAACTTTCAGCAAGTTTCTAAAATGGACAATACATGAATTTAAGACCGTTGGCAAGAAGATTGCTCACAATCACCTTTTGAAGGCCTTTTGGTCTTCCCAGTACAGTATACTCCCTTTAATGTGCCCCTTTTCCAAAACACACCCACGCATACCTACGCACACACACACACTCTCACACCCACACACATATCCCATTCGCCTGTAGTTTCTTTGACACAGAAAGTTTGAGAAGGTGCCAGGCAGATGTTATAGCCAGCCAATCAGAGGAGACCGTCCACCCCTTCCATATCTACTGAAGATGCCTACAGTTGACGCCCCCCCCCCCCCCACACCCATCCCCCTCCCCCCCTTCCCCACCCCTTTGGATACCTCTTCCTGCCCCTCTGCTCACTCCTTAACCTCTACAAGATAGGGAACTACATGAAATACTGATAGCGGCCAACACTCCTTCAGCTCGAATCTTCCCATCAAAATGTACCATTACATGCAAAACTGTGTCTAACAGAACAAATCCAATATGAAAAATCAAACTGATAATTTCTTTCATTCTATTCTTAATGCATCTGCAGACACATAAAAAAAAAAGAAAACGGAATGCAAACAAAGACATAGAACTGTATCTAAAATACTCAAAGGGATAGTTCACCCTGAAGATAAGTTGGTTTCAATGAAAGCAAGAACATGGAATAACCATATTAGTGAAGATATGACGAAAATCGGTCAAAGGAAATTTATATATAATTGTTTTACATTTTGATTTTGTGATGTCACATGCGAGGTGCTCTCCCATATGTTGTATCCTTCTTTTTCCATGAATTGCCTTCTGTATGTTCTATGATGACAAAGTAGGTACATTCTTTTCATAGCGATGTGTGTGAAAAAGCATGTGTCTAATGATATATCATACACACAGGTGAAGTGGTAAATATCCTTTTGAGAAAATGGACAATTTCCAAAAAATTGTACACAACATATGGGAGAGCACCTCGCATGTGATGTCAAAAAATCAAAACTTTAAAATCAAATAACCAATTTTCGTCAAACCTTTACTTCTGTTTCTTTCATGTGTCTCCTTTCACTGAAACCAAAATAACTTCAGGGTGAACTATCCCTTTAAACAGAACAAATCCAAAGACTAAAAATCAAACTCACAACTTTTTTCATTCTATTCTCAATGCGTTTGCAGACGCAAACGAAAAGTAAAATGGGAATGCAAACAAAGATATCAAAGGGAACCTAAACAACTCAATATTCATGGGTTGAATCATTTGCTCAACCATCCCCCGAGGCCACCACCCTCCATTGGCTGTGTACAATTCGCGGCTCCTTCTGGATGCATGAACTTCCGAAACCCTAGCCTCATTTTCAGCCTGATGGATATTTCCCTTATGCATACATTATTGGCTCCTATTCTGAACAGAGGTTTAACGTTAAAGGGCATGTACTGTACTGGGTAGACAAAAAGGCCTTCAAATGGTGATCTTAAGCAGTCTTCTTGCCAATGGTCTTAAATTCATGTTTTGTCCATTTTAGAACCTTGCTGAAGGTTATTTTGCCCTCATACGATCTACATTTGTAATAATTAGTAATTAAATCACAAATCCTCAAATTGTTTGGGCCGAATATTTGAAGGATCTGTGATTAAATCACTAATCTCTCCCAATGTGGATCATTTGAGGGCAAATAAAATTCAGCAAGGTTTTAAAATGGACAAAACATGACCATTCATTGGCAAGAAGTTTCCTCACGATCACCATTTGAAGGCTTTTTGTCTTCCCAGTACAGTATATGCCCTTTAACAGTGTACTAAACCTAAGCTTACTTAATGGGACACCAAATAAAACAAAATGCAACATAATTATTGATTGAATATAATTGTTTCCTCAGAATCACTATGGTATAATGAGTTTGTTTACATAAGGATTACAGCATAGACTAAGGGTAGTCTTCCTTTCAGAATGTTAGAATATTACGATGATATCACTCATGATTTACAATATACACATCTCAAAGGAATTGGCATAGGGAAAGGGAAAGGGAAGAAAGGGAAGGAGCCACAGTTTTTAAATTGTGGTATAATTTGTCCAGTTCAGCATGAAACACAATGCTTTTTAGGCTAATCCATCATGTTTCAAGCTGAACTGGACAAAATATACTGCGGTTTAAAACTGCGGCTCCTTTCCTTTCTTCCCTTTCCCTTTCCCCATGCCAATTCCTTCGAGCTGTAGTGTAGTTTGGATTAGATATAGTGAACAGCTCGTGTGTCAAGCTACCCTTGGAAATCAAAGCAAAAAGATTTTTCTTTAAATTTTATTGGCCTGCCTTCTAGACTTATGGATATTTTTGTCCAAACTGAACAAATACAACTCTAGTACTCACAAGTCTGGTCACCTTTTTATCTCCCTCATTTCTTCCTCCATCCGACCTAGGAAAGGAATGGAGAATGATTAGTCTACAGTAGCCAGACCTGTTTATTGAATACTGCAGTTTGAATTAAAATGCCCAATAGCCTGAAAACCAGGCTACAATTCGATGGGAACATCATACACGGCTCAGAATCTTGAGCTTCGGTTGTGGTTACGGAATCGAACAATGACTTTACACCACAGTCCAAGGAATCAGGTCGAGGTGGAAAGCGGTTTGGTAAAGCAAATAGCGGTACATTAATCATGTCCACACTTCGCAGGTTCCCATTAAAGGCACTCTTTAAGAAATTTGATTTTAGTTTATAATTTCCTTCTGTTCGAATATTCGTTAGATCCCTTGAAATTGGAATGACCTTGGAAATTTAGCATGACAGGATCCCTACACTACAGCTCAAAGGAATTGGCATAGAGAAAGGGAAAGGGAAGAAAGGGAAGGAGCCGCAGTTTTGAACCGTGGTATATTTTGTCCAGTTCAGCATGAAACATGATGCTTCTTAGGCTAAAGCATCATGTTTAAAACTGCAGCTCCTTCCCTTTCTTCCCTTTCCCTTTCCCTATGCCAATTCCTTTGAGCTGTAGTGTACACTAAAAAGGCTAAAATATTGCGAAATTTTTGACATGGTAGACTCTCCCCACAACTGTAGCTTGAGCATGCATACGATAGTATTGCTTACTCATGTTCTGCTAAACCATACAAGCGTTCATGCGATTAGCAAATCACATGCCAGAACGCGATGTACAAGCCGCAATATTTACATCATTTTTGCACATGCAGGTTATAAGATTTGCTTGAAAGATTTGCTTGACTGGGACAAGGAGGAAGCAAATACTGCATTATTTGAGGGATTCCCGTTCATATACCTGTACCGAGCTATCAGTATTGTGTTGGCACAATTGACACAAATGGTGCGCTTATTTTGAGGATAGGTGGCTTATATGAACGGGGTTTCCGAGAGAACCAAAGACTCTTGTGAATGTTACATCTTTTTATTCATTGTTACATGATTATCTCTCATTATCTCTAAAGTGATGAGCTGATGGCA
Source organism: Arbacia lixula (assembly GCA_963669155.1). Classification (NCBI taxonomy): domain Eukaryota; kingdom Metazoa; phylum Echinodermata; class Echinoidea; order Arbacioida; family Arbaciidae; genus Arbacia; species Arbacia lixula. The sequence goes on from OZ022597.1 coordinate 11,392,887, forward strand.
CATTTCCCAGGCAACATGAACTTATATGATGTATCAAGAGAAGGATTACTCCAAGCAATCAAACTGCTATGTACCTCTTTTAATTCCAAACACCATGAAATGGGCAGGGGGGAGGGAATTCTGATACTACAAGTTGGATCAACAACATTTGGGGTTACTCTCAGCAATCAAATTGCTATACCCCTTTTAATCTCAAACACTATGAAAGGGAAAGAGGAAAGGGGGGTTGAGGAGTTCTTATGCTATAGGAATATACAGTTGGATCAACAACATTTGGAACTACTAGGCAATCAAATTGTTACACCCTTTTTCATCCTAAACACTGTGACAGGTGAAGGGGGTGGGGTTGAGGAGTTACAATGCGAAATGAATAAGTTGGATCAATAACATTTCAAATTACTCTAGGCAATCAAAATTATTTGTACCCCCTTTATCTCAAACACCATGAAAGGGGGTATTTAGGAGGTCTAATGCTATGGGAACATACAAGTTGGATCATCAATGGATTAATTCTAAGCAATCAAACTCCTTTACCCCTTTTAATCTCTTAATACCATAAAAGGGGAGGGGGTTACATTCGGATCAGTAATGAATTGGCCATGGAACATGGGAAGATAATATTGTCACCACATGTTCTTTTTCTCAGATTAGTATCTTGGAGTTGAAGAGATCCAAAGCTACATGAAAGATACCTGTTGGATGAACGATGGGATTAATTCTAAGCAATCAAACTCCTTTACCTCTTTTAATCTCTTAACACCCTGAAAAGGGGAGTTCCATTCAGCTCAGTAATGAACTGGCCATGAAACATGGGAAGGTAATTATTATCACCACATGTTCTTTTTCTCAGATAAGTATCTTGGAGTTGAACAGATCCAAAGCTACATGAAAGATACCTGTTGGATAAACAATAGGATTGCTGTAAGAATCAAACTTTTATCCCCCCCCCCCCCCCCCTTAATCTCTTACACCCTGAAAAGGGGTGATCTAGCCAGCCCTTTAATGAACTGATCATGGAACATGGAGGGTAACATTGTTTAGCCCATGTTATCTTTCTGGGATTAGCATCTTGCTTTTGTTGTTGAAGTTGTCAAGTTGATGCACTCTTATAAAACATAAAACAGGTTTTAACATCATGCAGTGTTTTGTCCACAGGAATTGATTTTGGATTAGGAATAGCAGCTTCAATGCATCTACCTCATTTCTTAACCATTAGAACGCTGAAACTAGTCCAAGGCTTCTCACAAGAAACAAATGTTTTAAAATGTTGTTTCTACAAACCTTTTTGAACTATTTGCACAAATGCTGCAATAAATGAAAACATCTTCATTGACATATTCTTGTATCATTACCTTTGATGATAGTGTGTTCCTTTTGATGAACTTTTCATGAATCTTGTCATGGATCACCCGCACACTGTAAAGAGAACATTCTTGAAATCTCACAGTCACACTCACCTGAACACATCACTGCTGTTAATGTTGGTACAGAGACGTGGTGTGTGCTTCTGCAGTCTTGGGTCTCTTCATTACTGGAACTGTAAGGAAAGGATTGTAAGGAAAGTTTACAGTGGTATTTACACAATCTTATTTTGTTGGCAAAAGGGATACACTTCTGGGCAGTTCCATCCAGTCAGACTCAGTTTTTAGAATTTCGAATTAATGCAAAACAAAATCTCTTTCACATGATGTCAAATATGATGCACAATTCTATGCAGAGACCTAGTTTCAACGAGAAATGGTATTCTTTTTTTAACAAAAGGTTTCAATTCATTCATATTTTTCCCTTGTCTTCATAATGTTTGTAAAGCTATGACTGCTGAATTTCATACATGTTATACTGTTGCTCCATGCCAAATGTTATGAAATGTCTCGAAGATTAATGGGGTGCGGTGGTGGTGGTGGGGGGGGGGGGGGGTGTGGTGGTGGGAGGGGGGGGCTGAAGGAAGTTTTGACTTATGGTTGTCCTTCCTGATAAGGACACCACATACTTCAGCACTAGGGAAAAGGAGATTAGTGTAAAAACTCACCTGCTCAGAAATGAGGATTAAGGAGATTAGTTCACAAACTCATCCCCAAAGAAAATGAAGATTAAGAGTTATCCAAACTAATCCCTTAAGAAGCATTTCTGGCAGGTTTTTTTAAGAATTAAGTGGGGTTTGGAAGCAGGGTTGGGAAGATTCTCTGAATGGTAATCACTTCATGCAAAGCATCTGCTTAAGATCTTAACTCTGGGGTGTTTGCTCAACAACACCTTGGTCTTTGCAAAGATCAGCTGTACATTATTATAATTGGGATTAAGATTACTGGAGATTAAAGCTTACAATAAGGTTCATTGTCTTTACATGGAAGATAGAGGGGAAAAGGGGGAGAGGGGGAGAGGGGAGAGGGGGGGAGGGGGAGAGGGGGGGAGAGGGGGAGAGGGGAGAGGGGGGGAGGGGGAGAGGGGGGAGAGGGGGAGAGGGGAGAGGGGGGAGGGGAGTGGGGGGAGTGGGGGGGGGGGAATCTGGGGAGGGGGAAAGTGTGGGGGGGGGAGTGGGGGTAACGTGGAGAGGCAGTCTGACAGAAAGGGTAGCAGAGCAAGGGGCTGTTTACCATAATGACTTATGATGATAACTTTGGGGAAATGTCTTTCCGAA